>MNPL01006474.1:0-26795 GCA_002081605.1 Tropilaelaps mercedesae | reverse complement strand
ATATATATATATATATATATATATATATATAAAACATTCTTAACAACCATTTTTATAATTTCTTTCTCTATTGCCACCAAGCATTTCCCGTAATTAAAGCTCACTTAAGCGCTGGATGCAGTTGTACTCTGGCATTCTCTTTCTATGTTCAAATGCGCAATAACTGTGCGAAGATTTACGGCTCAACGTTGTTTTTTAGTGCCTTTTAATGTATAATACACGCGGCGTTCGTATATATATATTTATATATATATGTGTGTTACAGAGATACTGCGTCTCTATACAGGCACAGTATTATGCACGCTTTATCGCAACGGCATTTTAGGGTTTTGGCATCATATTTCCGCTGCATTACTATCTTATGCTGACGCCTATGTGCATAGTTGCCAGTATGTGTATGCAGGCTCTGCCGCAACTCTTGTATGGAAAGAAAAACAATTAGCTATATAAAACTCTAACTCTTATTATTCTTGAGCATTTAGCTACTTCTTGCTTGTTTTCTCTATTGTGAATAACAGTCGAATTTATCAATTAAATGCCAAGGATTTGTTGCGTCTTTCATACTAACCTAAGTTCTTTCACTGCTAGTATAAGATTCATCTCTTGTGCGTTCGAAAGAATATGATTGAAGACGTTTTTTAAATAAAAGTAATTGTATGTCTTATTCAGTTATCTGCAAAATGTAGATATATGTATATTAACCCCTGCGATACTGTAAACTACCTTTGAAAGTAAGCATTACGGAATTGTTACCAGTTACCCTTAGTGTGCTAAATAGTAAGCGAAAATTAGTCTACATTGAATCCCCTATAAGAGATCGAACAAACTTAAACGAAACATCGTGTTATCATTACGTTACGATGTATCTCACACTCTTGTGTTTTCAATTCTCTTCTTTGTTGTTTATATTGGGAATTGTAACAGCTTTGCATTTTGTTCTGTTTAAAAAACAAATACGCGTCTCGCCAAACAGTTCGGCAGCTGCAGCTGAGCTACTGTCAGAAAAGCAATAACAAATCTCAAATCAGAATCAAGTGAACAAGAATTCAGAACAAAAACCCAATCAAGTTGAAAACCTGTTCGTCCCATTACTCGGTGCGTTTTCACTTGGCTAGTTTCTCCTGACGCATCGAGCTCGGTGGCTCGGTGCATTCGTATGCGCCTTGCGACTGGAGGAGACACGTAGGTGCACGGGTTCGATCCCCGCCCGTGCACATTTACATTTATACGGAGTCCGTCTTACAAAGTAATGCAAAACTGCTACCATGGACGTTAAATGTTGGCTGACGGTCAGCTTTTAAAAAAATATTAGTTTCTCCTAACGCCTGAATTATTCTCCATTCGTTTTCCGTTTCTCATTGTGTGTTGCCATCGTTTCGTCTGCTTTTAACGTAATTATTCTGAGACCGTCGTGACTGACATGAAATAATGAAGCTTATGGTACTTCTATGGAGCTTAATTTAAGGTTCTGGGCATGTCTCTGCTTCAAATCAACTATGTACTCTTTATTATTTCGGGCTTCGGGGCAGGCACTGAAAAGGGTCTGCTGATCACCTGCCCAGTTGTCCACCTCATTTCCTACCCGTTAGTGATCTACCCCCGGGGGATATAATTTATTTTAGCTTTCCGCCCATATTTTGCTTTATCTCGATTTTTTCTGTTTTAGTTACTAGCCTTCTGCCATTTCTGCTCTGCGTGGCTCGCACTGCTTAAGTAAATCCATTCAAACACCACATAAGGCAGTTAAGTGTTCCGGGGCAGCTAAGCCCAAACGATGAAGGGACGTAACACCGAATTTCAAACTAGAACTTTGCACGCACCTGGTGCCGTATACCGTCGATTCTCCTTGACAGTCGCAATCAAAGATGAATATTTACAAGAAAGATCGCTTGTTTAAAGACCAAATTGAATTCTCACTTGATTCGTAAAAAAGGAAGACAAATAGCGGTATATTCAAACGCAGAGCCTCTGTTGATTGTTTCCCAACTTGGGACTTCTATTAACGAGACATGAGTAGATTGGCCACCTATAATGCGCGTTCGAAAAGCGCATGCTTATCTGGAACTGCAGATGACATCAGCCGTCTTAACTTTTCAGATATTCCAGTCGGAAATTCAGAACGGTTGAATAGAATTAAAAAATAATTTTTTTATCACGGCAACGAAATAAAACTACTCCCACACTAGCTGCGCGGTCACGCCACACCAAATGAGATTGGTGCTTGCTATATTCAAGTCCCAGCAATTAACGGATGGCGTATTTGCACTTTCTTTCGCGCGAGCGCGTATCTTATTGTCGGTCCCTTGACAGTGGAGATCTATGTGCAAAGTGGGTGAACAGCAAGTGATCTGGTAAACAACTAGCTACCTAGAAATCGCTGGTAGGAACGGCAAGCTGAGAATAAATCAGTAATAGAGTATACCGATTTTGTCACAGATCCCTATACTCGCTGGCCATCAATAGAATTGACAGAAGTATCAACAGTCACACACAAGCGGCATTAAGACACTACCCGATGAAACTTTGTGCTCAAACAATTGACATACGATGTGAATTTGATCAAATGGAGGACGAGATATTTTAATCTAATGACATTTACATTATTACATGAGCTGCCATGACGACAAAGCAGGGTAGTCATGCAGGAAAATATTTAGGACATCCAAATATCTGAACGGATTGAGTGATTTAAGTGAGCAAAACATTTGCCAGTGTAGGCACTAACATTTTCTTGAAAATATTATCTGGTGGTTATTAAAAACTAGCGCTGTTCTAATCGTGACTTCCTATATCTTATAGAGAAAGCAGGCAAAACAGACTGGTACGTTTTTAACGCCTAGTCATGATATGTTCAGATAGCTTTGTGAAGTTGAGCAGCACCACGTCATAGTGTATATTTGTCAGCAGTGTTGTTCCAATCAACAAAAATTATAGCAAGCTGTTATATTGTTGCGCAATTATGGATAAACATAATATTATGAAAAGAAATGTGCATTTTGAACATTTTGCTCGTAATCAATGTTACATACAGGCGATGTACTGAAATAGTAGCCCGTATATATATATATATATATATATCCTTTGTCCTCCTCGTCTAGGACAAAAGCGATGACATATAAAGAAACTGATAAGCTGCCTCGGATGTGAAAATGCATTACTAAAGGCCAGCTCAAAGGAATTCAAGCCAGCAAAGTACGCAGAATCATATGTTCATATGCCTAAAATTAACATGGACGGAAAAAGCACATAGGCAAAGCGACAAGCCCAAATGAAAAAATGCAACGCGTAAAATATACGGAATTTATTGAACATTTCTATTGCCCAAAGCAGTCAATTAACCGCTGTCCACCCAGCAACTCACAGCATGAGCAAAATTATGTAATTGCATCACGGCATACGTAAATGCAACTCACGACTATCAATTTTAACGAGTCGTTTATGCTTCATTTATATTAAGGGATCGCTGCGTGGAAAATATTATATAATACGAAATGTCTTCAGTGCGTTCATTTTTTACAAATGTCTAATTTAAATTTAAAATGTTCAAGTGGGGTGTGTCGAGAGCGGAATCAGCTATCACACGGTAGTTGGCGTTGTCATTGCTATTGGATATCAAAGAAGACTGACGATGAGTGGCCGGTCATTAATAGAGACTCCTATCTTCTGGAAGCCGGAAAATGTAAAAATGTACACTTCAATGACTAAAAGATTAAAGTTTGCCGATAAGCTGTCGCAAAGTTATGCACACTATTCAATATGATTTTTATGATAATTATTTCATAGTATTTTTCAAGGATTGTATAGCATATATCCATTTCATAAAAGTCCGACTTGACTGACTACCATCAGCGAATTTATAGAATGTTGTCGTTTAAAAACTCAGCTCGCCTGTCCAGCTCAGTGAAAGTAGAATTTTACCTTTGGCCATTTCTTCCCAGCGGTTAAGGTGATCTAATTTTGTTCTTCCTCGATTGGCGGATGAATAAAAGGAGTAAAACTACACCATTATCTGCTCTCCCCTTCACCGAGGGCGAAATAGATTCAGGTGAAATGAAAAATAAGTGGTGATCGACTTTGAGCTAACTGCTACCGGGCGCCGGGACTGCTTATCCAGCGCGACCATCGCCCGAAGGGATTTTTTCCGATCTTCAGCTAAGTTTTCCACTTACACCACACAACGAAACGAATCAGTTAAATTACGAGACAAAAAAGGATGGATAACCAACGAGCGCTATTTTATTTCCCAAACTACACCAAGAATTTAGTACTTCCGTAATTTCGCCGAATTCACACAAAACGAGGATTAAAAAATAGATTGCCTACAGTGGAGGCTTTAATGCTTGGGAATGTCCATTAGGACTAGACAAGATCAGATATATGGATAGTATATTAGTTGTGTCATTTTAGTAATCCTCCAACATGTATTTATCCCACAAGTCAAATATACATTTCACCAATACGCCGTTAAACTGTACATGGGTTGTCGTTACCTCCGGGTTACAGGCGTTTTAAACTAAATGAAAGAGAAGGCGAAGCTGTTACAGTAGTATTTTGTAGCAGCTTATGTGTGAGAAGCTACTTAGTAATTGCCAATTGACAATACGCAGTGTGTAATAATAATGGTGTGTTTCTGTTGATTTTCAAGAACGTAAAAGAATTTCCTTTTGGTTTGACCTTCCTCACCTTACGTTAGCAGCGTTATACTGATGATTCAAATACTGCAATCTATGTACGGCGCAAACAGAGGGCTCCTGTGCTTCCTCTATCGGCCGTGGCTGATGTTGTTGTCAACAAACCCTTTTTGGGAGTTGACATGTTTTCACGTCTGTGTAAGACGCGCTGTTGATTTTTGATTGTTACGTAAAAATTCGTACCGCTCCACCGCAGAGCTGTTCGTCGCCATTGTTATCGGGTGGGAATAGGTGCACTGTTGTTGCTGCTATTGTTGTGTTGGGTAGTCTTGAGCTGGCGACGACACCAGCCACAACATCAGGTGCTCCATTCCCCCCGTCCCATACTACGGCAAAATTCGCCGCGACGACTTTTGAACAGACGATAGAAAGAGTGAAGCTGTTAGCGACAACATGAGTGCGAAGTCGCGTTAGTCCACGTCAGGTTACAAGGGTACTATCGAAGTAATGTCTTACCGGTTACCGAACATAGGGGTGGGGAGAACACGGGGCTTTAGCGGGTTTGTAAGTCTCACACTAGTCACTGAACGGTTGCAGTGACGTGGTAGTGCTATCAGCATTACCCGAACCCCTGTAAAAAAGCTTACACGGGCACTGGTTCGACCGAACCGGACCTCTCGTCGCACCGGCGAGACGCCGATGATGATGATTGTGACGATCCTCTAGCGTTCAGCTAAGTGATAACGACAACGCGCTCGTGATCGCTTGCCATGGACCCCTAATGAACACCTGGTGGCAATAGTGCTCGCTCAGGGGAAAGGGAGGAACTGACTCCGTTGTTTCTTTTTGTTGTTTTTACTTCTCTCTTCTTTTTGATCTTTTTTTGATCCTCCATTTTGGTTTTTGTTGGCGCAGTCACCAACTGCGATATAGCACAGCACCGGTACTGGCATTTACTGTAGACCTCACCTGGGAGCCGGACATGACAATGTTTTGTATAGGACATTTCATTACAATAGTGGCGCGCACCAATCACCGAAGGAAGAAGAAGTAAGCGAATGACATCTTTAGACCATCGGACGAAAGGGTTGTATTACCGATCTTTTTGTTTTACCTCTATCGTTGCTTGGTGATCACTAAGAAATTGGGGTTTGTTTCGAGTTGTAAACATATGATAATGCATGTATGTCTGTTCTACTCGTATCGACAGGATGGTAAAAAAAGCTGTTAAACCTAGCCCTATTTACACGCCGGTTCAATATAAGACCAGTGAGTTAATTCCATTCTTTATAAGTGTCTAGGTTTCCTTGACGATGAATAAAGGAGTACTTATGTTATACAATTGTATTGTACGAACACTGACCTACGTCTCTGCTGTGTTAGAAATACTGTGTTGAAACGACATTGCTTTCAAAGAGGGTCTGAGTTTCGCACGTTTGGCTACACCATTTTTATAACGGACGCAATTAAAAAAAACAATTTTTCAGTTATCTATTCTCTCTTGAACGTAAGGACCATCTTTTTTAATCCAAATGGCACTCCTGTGAACTATCATGAGAATTTCTCGAACAACAACACCTTTAAAAAACCTTTGAAAACGTCTTTAGTGAAGCAAAAACAAAGAGCATATCGATCAGGAAAATTCCCCGAAACACATATGTCTGCCACCTAACAGCCAAATATGCAACAGACCGGTTTGACATAGACCCGCACACTTACAGAAAGACACACGCACAAACATTACTAGAAACCATGTAGTTGCTTAGACGCTACTGGAGCCAGTTGAAAAGAACCTGAAGACACCGCTATCGACAAGAGCAATACTGCCCCACTCGCTGTGAACTAACTAAACAAAATGCCTCACCCTCCGACTCCAGCACTGTCGGCTCCGTTAGAGCGGCTCAATGGCACGACCAACATCGAGCCTTGTCAACGATGAAGTAAGACGACGGTGAGAATAAAGAGACAACGTAACGGTAATGCTCATTTAATTTTGCCATCGGGCCAGAGGCATCATAAGCGAAACTCTGGAAACTCAAATCTGGCTGCTAAAAGGGGTATTCTTGTTTTAAAAAATACAGCAACATTTAAGGCAAAAACGGTTGCAACACTAAAATCGATAGCAACTGCTTCGATAAGTCGCAGTGAATAGCGCTGGAGTCCTGTGTAATACCTGGGCCGATCGTGCGGTCGCTTGTTAGTGATAAGAACGGCAAATATGGTATAGTCAGCGCGTAAAAACGACGAGTAGTTATGGTGTTGGATAGATACGCCATTGCTAGATTCTCAGAAAAACCAGTAAAAGTAGAGGATTCTCTTCCAAGTCAAAGTGATAGATACTCCGAACAATTATCTGGCTGCTACATTTGAACTGACGCTTTCCAATTTATGAAAAAGAGCCTTTTCTCGTCTTCGATAGACGTGCGTTTCTAGAGCAACATGACAGAAGTCTGAATGCATATTCGGCTCCTTTTCTAAAAGGGTAACGAGAGATATAACGCTTTTCGTCGCGACCACCTC
Source organism: Tropilaelaps mercedesae (assembly GCA_002081605.1). NCBI lineage: Eukaryota > Metazoa > Arthropoda > Arachnida > Mesostigmata > Laelapidae > Tropilaelaps > Tropilaelaps mercedesae. The sequence goes on along the minus strand of MNPL01006474.1, from coordinate 19,644 downwards.
AACAAAAAACTTCCGAGCGATGGATTAATAAGGAGAACGATTAAATACATCTTTAAAGAAAGACATTAGTATTTGACACTATAGGTAATGACAAATACGCAGTTTCGTCAGATAAAATACGCCTCACTGCACTATTTCAATCTAGCTCTATACATAAAATTGCATAGAAACCGACATCCATCGCCTTTATTTATTGGGGTTAAAAAAGAATCGCACCAGGAAGGATCTTTAACTAAATAAGATGTAAATGAATGAGTATCGTGAAAATAAGAGAAGAACAGAAGAGAGAAACCGTGCTTTTAAAAAATGCACCTACAATCAATCTCAACAAGAAAAAATTAGAAAACTAGGCAAAGCACGCAAAAAGCCCCGGCACGATCGAGTAGTTGTACGAAGCACCTTTTATTTGTAGCTCATTCTCTACCCCTCTTATTAATGCATATCTGTCACTAAGATTCATTTAGTTATTGTTCCAAAGAAATATACTATTGTATTAATATAATTAATATCTCAATTTTATATATTTCGTGTGTAAACTCTGTTTGGAAAATATAAAAGTTTTCATTTATATAGATATATTAGTAAATTTCTATACAAGTATTGGTTTATTTAAAGTTAAGTAGATATGTGGCAGTAAATTGTAGGATGGCTCAGGGTTTGTATTAAAACCTCGTTTTTATCTATTGAAAACTCAGAGAGATTAGGTGAAACTAACTTATCTGCCAGTCTCATCATCCTCTTAACAAGTAAGAAGGATCACAAGCTTAAAAAGGTTTTCGCATCAGCTATCGAAGCAATCGTGGTGTTTTCGTCTAGTGATATTTCATCACCGAAAGATAACATCACAACTAATCGCTCTCCACCTATTGTTTATGCACACTGCTGTTAGAATCGTCGTGGAGCTAAAATATAATCTACGTATACTGTCGGATCTGTTTATCGATATACTTAGAAGCGCAGAGGTAGGAAGCTCGATTGGTACTCCGACTGATGGACAGCCGAATTTGGTCTGGATTTAACAGCTTCCGTCGAGTTCCGGCGGAGCTGGTCAGCGGGAGCTATAAACCTAACCTTCGGCGTCCTTTTTTTTTCGCGTGTGTTGGCACCGTAAGAACTGCTTGTCTGGCTGGCGCTAGCCTTTGACGAGTGCCCAGTCTGCGTCGCTTTCTCGACGAAGCTAGCCAGATCGTCTGTGGACACACATTTGTCCACGAAGCGCTGATGTAGCGGCCCGACCGTTCGGTGGTGAACTTGGCCAGAGTTTCGTGGACTTGATGGATCTCTTGGACTGCTTCCAGCTGAGGATCGGTCACCGCGTTCGCGATCTTCGAATCGCAGATCGCCCATACTCTTGCTCAAATCGCGGTATGGAACGAGGGCATTGTTCATGCTGCAGCCGCATGTGCACTCGTCATCTGACGAGTTCGTGTCCCAATTCCAGCTCTCATGACCGAAATCCCTTCGTCGTCTTTCCTGTCTGTATTCGGCGTTTTCCTGCCAGATGTCATGTCTTTTCTGGTTGCTGATACAGCGGTACGCTCGTCGGTACTCCGACTTACAAGATACCTTGCCGTCCTTCATCTTTGAAACAAAACAAGATGCGAGTACTATCCGCAAGGTGAATGGATAATGTTTTGTCAATAGCTTACAGAGATTCGAGTAGTCAAGCACGTCACTATGATCGAAGTTGGTGGTAGCAGTGACAACAGGAGGATCGTGCCGCTACGAAGCGAACGTGCCTTTCAGAAGACTGCTGGTTCAGCTACGGCATTGCTTTAGCATGTCGACCTTCGATGACACAGATTCCTGATGGCAGTACTCTTCGAACAGTGGCCCCCTGCACTGGTTTGCTGTTCAGATAGGTATGTGGTTCGCTGTTGGAATCGTGTATGTGTGTGTGTGTGTGCGTGAACAGACGGAAATCGGTGTTGCTGAGAGAAAGGCACTCAATCCAATGGGTAACTCAATCCAATGGGGGATTTGCTCGGGTCGTTTTGTAATGCGTGGCTTTGTCCTTGGACGTGCTTAATCCAAGGCCGTTCCGTGTTGCAAGAGAACAGACTTGTCACTCCACTGTAATAAATTCTTGGCCTGAGGACACTGAATACCCAAGCGACCGATACGAGTGCAGACAGAGAGAGAGGAAGGTGAACGTCGAAAATTTCACTATAGGTTCGTAACGTCTGTCTGAGGTGAAAGAATAAATATTAAGGTAGGTTCACTTTTCGGCTTAACACAATAAGAGTCCTGCGAACGCCTTCTAGTCGCCACCGATCGTTAGAACCGCGCTACGAGTTTGCTCTAAACGAAATGCTTAAAACATAAGGGAACACGAGGCAAAGAACTGCATGTAGTAATTGTGACCCTGCATTATCTGGCGCAACCTAAACTGCCTACGCACTGTCGCAAAGGCCTGCTGTTAGCCCAAACAACACATATTCAGTATACGCACACACATATACAAGTTTATACATGAAACTGCCAAGAGACATGCATTTCGTGTCTCGATCTCAATCTTCTGTGCCGCCATCATCATCTGTACGAAGAAACAAACAGCCCTTTCTTCTGTTACTTTCATTAAACCGCACGCCTAGCTCCGACTCTGTGTGTTGTTCTGTTCTTCGTTTTCGTCGAGTGCTTCTTTTCCTGCGATTCGCCGGCGTCCCTTATTCTGCGGCCTTGTCCGCTTGTGGCAGCCGAAGCAGAGGTTTTTGCACGTTTTTTCTGCAATAACGCGGCCACTTTTCGGACCTGTGCAGTCGGCTCCCTTGCTTTATGTAGCCGGACTGCCTCGCAGTTCTCCCTCGTTTTGTATTCAATTTCACGATCTCATCTCCTCTCAGGAACCACCTGTCATTCGGTCACCGTCGTTGGCGGCGGACGCAGCATCCGATCTAGCCGTGTCCGTCAACCGGCAAAGAGACTCACAGTTACTGATTGATTCTGCTCAGTTGGCTCGTCTTGTTAGAGCATCGTGGTACGAGCTCTCGTGCGAACTCTGTTCCACAGTCGCGGTCATTTCTGTTACGCCGGATGCGGTGCTTTGCCTATACCTCGTATCTATTAAGAGCAGGATCATGGTCAAAGTCGTTCTGACGCTGAAAGCGCACGTTTCAGCGGCTTCGACACAAATAGCGCAAAGGTAAGAGTAAGGATGGCTCCCTCATCCGAATGAGCAGCAGTCCACCTCTACAAAAGGCATCGTCGAATAGATCGGCCTGACTAGGCCAGTGGCCACAAACTAGCATAATAACACTGCAGCCTAGCGTCCCATTGGGCTCTTTGAAAGCTGTCCTCACCGACGGCACATCCAAACAGCGTCACCATGGTAACTTGCTAGCCGATTCAGGCGCCAGGCTGAGGCGAGTGCGCTCAGGGACCAAACAGAGATACGCTACCATGATGAAAGGAAAGACATCAAAGTCTTTTTCATAAAAAAAATAAGTGGACAGCAAACAACGCGCACGCACATAGGGTACGCAGTCTAAATGGTTTATCTATTGCCAACATTATAAGGCTGCAAAACATGCCACGACTAATAAATGTTGGGGCAAGATTCAATGTTTAATATGATGTCCTCGATCAGAGAAGAGGAGTCAAGAAACAAACAAATATAGACGCTCAAAAGCTTTTGAACAGAAGCGAGTAAATTGGTAATTTGTATTGCGAATGAGGCGCTAAAAAGGATCAGTAATATCTACCCAGCACGCGTTGTATCATATGGACTTTCGTAGAAGCTCCCTGGGATCCCTTTAACGAATCCCTGGGATAGTTCATGCAAAAAGTAGCGAATCTCATCTCGTAATTATAGGGTTAGGCTAGAAAAACGCAGGCGATTTCCTATACAACTATCCCATTTACTCCTAAGCTCCTTTAAAGAAAAGTAAAGGAGTGAATCAAAGACAATTATAGATTGGTCAATTGAAAGGACTATATACATATATACATATATATACTATTCCGCGGATCCAAATAATCTCCAACCCCTGTCTCTGCATGTACTAAGCCTATTCATAAATTATAAGCCGCATAGTGGCTGTGATCCTATGTGATAGCGATTGCATCATTGCATCAATAAAAAAAGCGGTGCTCTATTGCGAGATATTACAATCCTATTTATGTGTCTATTTACTATGTATGTGTACGTCCATGTAAACAAAATAATAGATAGTAAATTCTATGACGCTGGCCCTGCTTGTAGCATCCATGCATACGAATGCACGGATAGCATACTCTAGCGAAGGCACGACTACTTTCGCGAAAACTACGAGAATTTCTTGCAGTAGATTAGCTGACAGTCAAATAGAATGACTGTCATCACTCAAGCTTATTTATAATAAATTAACAAAAAGCAGTAATTACAAGGCAGCAAGTATAACAGCTGCAACCATTGTTGATTAGGAGTTCACTTAAAAAATAACAGTTTTGTCCTATACAACTGCATTTGTCGCCGTATAATTTTTTTTGTTTTATTGAAGTATATTTGATACAAATATAGACGCTCAATATCGTAATTTATAAATAAAAAGGATTCTAGCATTGCATTCAAGTCATATTACATTTTCCTTAAAACGATCAAGTTATCTGTATTATATATATTTCAGTATGAAAATTACTGACTTGATAAATAATAACTGATAGAAAGTTGGAACATACACTCGCCAGAACCTTGGTTTGACCCACCTGGACACTTCAAATTAGTGCACTCTTATAAACGCAACGCTAACTTTCTGTTCATTCCGAAAACAAAAAAGCAAGTTTCGACTGTTGGCACCGAAATTGCAACGTTTAAATGACTAAAAAGGCTCCCGTTTCTACTCTTGTCTCTTTCTATTCCAGCTTAAATATTCTTTGATAAAAACTTCACTGTGGCGCTGTTCATCCCTATTTATGGACAAAAATGTCCAAATACTTCTTGATTTGGAACAAGCAAGTACTTCTCAATTTTAAGTCAAGTGCAAACGAATGGTCAAGTTTGTCAGCCTAAAAGCGCTACACTTCGAGTACGAAATGGACTAATAATTTGGCTATCCTGTGAATGTTAAACGAAATTTGCTATTTAGACAATTGAACCCCGAATATTTAACACACTGATGATGGTGTGCTACTAATAGATAATAGTTTACTCGCTAGACCCTTCTATTGAGTTTTCAGTATCAAAGTGCACAGAAGGTTGCAACAAGCAAGATTTCTCATTGAAGGAAGCTCAATGATTTTTGCAAAATAATATTGCCAAATAACCTGCGTGGTTAGCCCTTTTTTCTGAAGTGTACTCTGTCTACATATTTTAAAAAACTACGGCGATAGGGCTATCTATATTGGTGGGCTCGATATGTGCTCTAAAACTGAAGGACTCATGCATTGGCTCTTCAGTCGAATTTCGTCCACACCAGCTTTTGGACCTACTTATTGAAGTGGTACAATTTTTCAGATATATAGTCTTACCTTGATGGTCTGTTGATTGTATGCGGAAGCGGTTATTGCAGGTGGAGCTGTGTTATCCAGAAGTTTCTGTGCTCGAGAAGTAAAGTCTTCTCTGTACTCTTCATTTTCACCCTTATTTGACTCCTGATGGCGTCTGGTCGCGCGCGCAAAGCTCGAAAGTGTTCTGGCAAGTAGCGCTGCGGCGGATCGTTCTGCCAAAGAACCCCCGGCCTGGGCTAGGCCACCGGCTAAGACATGATCACACTGCACGTAGACGAGCGCCACAAGGGCCACTCGCCCGACAACTATAGGCCGCATCACTGGACTATGTTGAATAAATGCGCTAATGTCAGGAAAAAATTAACAGCGGGTAATTTCAACGACCTTTTGCGACGTCTTTAGGTCGTTTCCAAAAGGTTCGTAACGAGCACGTTTTGTGCACGTGATTTACAATTTGACAAGCTGACGTCCTTGAAACGTGGAGTAGACGATTCTTTTGTTACTTTTTGACGTCCTCGATAATCGAACCGTATAGCTTTCAACACTAGCACATATTTAACACAGAACTGCCTCTGCAAGAACAAAAAATGAAGGAAAGCGCAGTTTGGCAGCTTTGGTGCGCGTATTTCGCCGATTATTCAGACGTTAGTGTTTCTTATTTATCCCACCTGTGGCTTTGTCGTAGGCAGGTGATCGACTGGGGTTTTCAATGCGGGGTTAACACTCTTAGGCAGAGCCCGTCCGGTGATCCCGGCGAAGGGAAGGCTCCTCTTTCGTAGCGGGAACCACCAAGAGCTGCGTCAAACGGAGAGGGTGATGGTTCAAACCCTCGCGGTTAAGCGCTTGATGGCATAGCCAACACAGCGCATACTGGGGGACACTCTACTAAAGCCAAAGTGGACCCACGCCTGAAACCCCGGACAGGGACCCGCGCACCAAGGCTTCCCTGGGTGTTACACAGCGAAACGCAGTACAACAGACACGCTTTGCCAGTAACAGGGTCTCCCTACGTCAGTTAACCTACTAGCTTACTAGCTTGAAGCTAACCGTAAACGGAAATTGGGAAACCGGTAGGGACATCGACAGTGGGTGCCGTTGACCGCGATACACCGAACCTCCCACGTTCTCCCGACAGGAATAAAAGATTTCCTAATTGCAGGCACATGCAAACACGACAACGCAACATGGCATAATCATTGTGATAATGTAATTACGGTGATTTGATTAGTAGTGGTAGGGGTGGCGCTAAGGATAATAATAATATAACCAAAGTATTTGATGTAATTGCGCTTGATACTGGGTTTTGGTATCAAAATGCGATTTTTAATATTACAATAACTGTGTGTTCGTCGATATTTCTTGCTCTTAATAACAGTGTTATATTTTTGAACATGTATAATCTTTAATTGCCGAACACTCTTGGATGATATTATAATGGGACCTCATGAAAAGTCACCTTAATCCTAGATTTACAACATTCCGAACAGTTTAAATATCTTCTAGATGATAGATGATTATAGATAAAGCCATATCGATATTGCAGATATATCAGCCAAAGAGGTTTCCGGCCGAGCAGTTCCTTAGACATGTATTGGCCCGCCCTCGATTCGAAGTATCTCCGTTTGAAATGCTTATAACTTACCTTCATTCAAAAAGGAAAGATCTAGTAGAGGTTACAGTGAACTTGAGTATAAAATCTCAATAATCTCACATCTGATAACGTTAGTAATTATATCATGTATTTTGTGAAACTTAACGTAGGAAATACGTTTTCAAAATAGCTGTGGTGGAAAACAATATCATACACCTACAACGAGACGAACGTTACCATTGAAACCACTACTAGGAACATTGATATTGGAGACGAGATTTATGTAAGAACTATGTCAGCAACAATAAACTCTTTTTTCGCAGGCAAAGAACACACTAATTCATGTGTCTGATGTATTAAAAACACGCGCACATTGATATGTTCATATTGTGCTATGTTCACTTGTATCGTTCGAGATGTGTGACAGCTTCAAATGCAGAATCCGCATCCGCATCATGCGCATCCGAATGAAATGTGGTAGCAACCAGCAATCGCTCAATTAGGAAAATTTAAAGTAGCCATCTCTACAATTCGAAAATATAAAGTTCGAACATGCATATTTTTATTCACTATTTTGCTATAGATGGTAAACTTGTTTCAATTTTTTCAACAATTCAAAACGTTCTGTGCTTTTAAGCTTCAACACTTGTCTAATAATCCAAAACTGTGCATTATACAACGTGCATTTTAACGTTGCTGTGATTCATATTAATGTGGGAAACATATTGAGATTTCTTCCTTAGTGCCTCACGATAGCGTACGTTTTTACCCAAAAACAGCAACCATTCTGTGCGAGATTTCTAAGTAGAGCATGCAAATCGCTTTTGTATATTGTATGACGGCAACACGTAGTACTCAAGTGGATCTGTACTGGTTACGTTGACTGACACGAATTCATACATGTAATTAAACTATGCTCGATGTTAGGATAATAATACATTTGCATCATTGTTGACAAGTGAAAACGATACATCCGCTTTTGCTGCTCGCAAGCGTTCCATCTTGAGTTCTGTGGCGCTTCCATTGAAGTGCGCGTGTCGGTTGGCCGTTGAAAGTGAAAGCGATTGACATAAGGATATGGTGGGGCGGTAGACGATCGGTTGTGATTATTACTCTGGTCGTCAAAGCATAATGTTATTTTACCGTTCACTTCTGTTGAGTTTAAATCTTGTAGCACATACATTTTTCTTGGCTTAGAGCGTCGATCTCGCATTAGAAACATGTCATACATACTGATATGTATCAAATCGTACTACCTGTAATTTTATTTAAAATTATATGGTTAAAGCATTTTATTATGCAAAGATACATTCTCCAAAGGGGTACAATAAATGCATGAAGTTCATATTCATGTACGTTTGTCTTTAACTCTAATTTATAGACCTATCCAGTAGCGACACTAAGTTGTTTAAATAGATTACATATATAATTTCATCATTCCAATACTCATGTGTAAGAATCGTAGAGAATTAAGCTGAATACCAACCGGTAGGCCAGGACGCCTACCATCTTCGTTAACCAGCTAGTTAACATAGATCTACAAGCCAGGTAGGAATCAATTCCGCTTGTCCTACTTTTAAGTCCTCTTTATATCTACCTACGTTTATAGTTGCCTTTTATTATTCCTTGGTTCAATGACGCTTTGGGACTAAATGGCCTGAAGTTGCGGGTTTCGTATGGAAAGCTCCCTTAATTCGTTCCACGGCTTGTCAAAGCTTTAACACAATACTCCCAGATTTTATTCGTTTCCCTTTAGTCAGGTGACGGCAAATACGCGGCTCCTGGGGGAAAACACGATGTTCGATATTACCAGGTAAGCGCGAGTGTAAGATGGATGATGAGTGCAAAATACAAATGGGGATGAATGAACCTGCAGCGTATTTTTAGAGACAGTCGTAGGTGTGATATGAATGCAAACAGGTACTAAACAGGGGCCTTCAAATCGTCACGTAACATTACAGATATTCAGAGAAGCTACCTAATTGTCATAATTGCCTTAAGCTGTGTAGATCTATTGACTCGCCTCAGTTGACTCTTGCAGTGGTTTGGCGCAGCGTTGGCAAACCTTACGGCTGCTTGGTTTTTGTCTGATAAATATTTCCCCTTTCGTTAGGCGAGTTATCGTTGGAAACTGTATCCAAAATGCATATGTACTTATCTGTGTCGTATATACATTTTTATACCAAGAAATTCAACACATGGTACTAGAGATAACCATTGCAAACTCCTATATCTTTCAGTGGGTAGATTAAATTTTTATTGAAAATTAAATAAAAGTTTGAAAAATACTACAAGTCAAATGTTCAGTAGGCTACATATAAGACCTGATAATTTTGAAGGTCTCCCAATTAGAGCTTGAAACCTCTTTTTTTTAAGCCACATCCCTGCTTGCACCACATAAAAACTTCATTTCCAGGTATTTGGCAAACTCTAATTGAAAGGAGCCTGTATTCAAAGGGGGGTTTGAACGGGTGAATAATGCATACCCACGATAATTTGATAGGGTAAAGACGTTAGGTACCTATACCTGATTGAATTATTTGCACTTCGGATTGAAATGCTCATCCTTATGTTGTTTAGAGACATTACCCCATCCCTTTAGTAAAGCCTAGCAAAAAATTGTGTCCACTGTTTTGTTTATCAAAACTTTTTTTGTTTTTCCTTGTGCAGATGGAGACAAGGAAACAAGAACGCCATTACCAAGACGAGTAACAATTCGTAATATTTGTCTTTTTGCATACCGTGTGAATCTTCCTCCGACACACTGTCATTACTATTACAGACTACCATTGTACCCCGTTTTTTCTGCACATCGGTCCACTACTCGACCAACACTACTTACTGTAACTGTAAAAACATGAAAAGACGATGAGCTCACTTCCGCTGACGGACACCCTGGGGATCACAAAGACAACGAAAACGACGGCAATGTGTCTATAACTGTATGGTAGACAGTTGGGCTGTCAAGGCAGACGCGCTTTTGTCATTTCAGTGTGGCAGAACGGTAACTATTTATTCGATATAACTTTGCGCCGGCTACCGCCTACGTGCGTATATCTCAGGAAAGGCCCAGCTACTTGATCCGGGCACGTAAAAACTGCATTTTGTCGTTGATACCGCTGTTGGCACCACCAAAGCAGCTCTGTCGCAAATGAGCCTCAATTGCGGCGACTGTACAACAATATGCTCTAGCAACCGTACCAGAAACGCAAGGTAGTCGCAAATATAGCGCTATAAGTAAAGCACCAAAGATTAAGAAAACATCATTCGAACCATCACGTTGGACTAATATTGGTTCCGTCATTGGTTCGGTCACTATCGCCACAGCTGTCGTGAGCTGCTCCCCAAAAAGCTGTCGAGCCATCAGAATCTTAGCGCGTTCTTGGCACAGTAGTGTGACGAGATGGCACCATTGTTATCTCTCCCGCTTGTACCAGCCGCATTTTCGATGTTGAAGGTTATTCGAATTCATACCAGGTCCATTTGTCTACGATATTTGATGTATCTCAAATACAAGCTATTGTTATCTTTTTTCGACCTGTTCGTCCAAGTCATTCGGCATATATAATTGAGCATGACGCTAGACCCGTTCAGGAAAATAGTGGAAAAAGAGAACTGGAAAAATAGATTAGCCACGTATGTTTTCTGCTCGATGTGAAATTACTCCGCAGGTGCTTGCACTCAGAAAATCTTGCATCCCATTGTGTGTCTATTGTATTGCTATAGGCCATTTCTGTTGCTTATGTGTACAAACAATTAGGCTCATTTCACCTAGACATTTTTGTGTGCCCACAAGTATTTTCGTGTATATATATATATATATAAATATTGTGCATTATGCAATATATTCCATTTCCATTCATTCAGTTTTATACTTCTGGAGATTATTGCGAATAGTAGTTTTTGTGCATATTTTAGTTCCCGGGTGACAATAAGTTAAACTAACTGTATTAAAATTCCAATTAATAGTTATTTTTCTTTTTCAGTTCGACTCATACGGATACTTGAGTAGAGACCTCAGTCTACGCACAAAACGACGGCCAGCACATATCAGAAACGTGAGTCATAGTTGGATTACTAGCAAGATAAACGCACGCTATTCGTGTGCCACATACGTCTTACGTTAATTGTTACGAAAATTGCGCATGACATCTATGTCGTAACACCATAAACTAATGCGGCGACTTCGAAGAGCATTGAACCGTAACTGTTTTGCTTTTATCGTGCGCCATGTAAATTTTGAACAAAACATCAGGACTCAACTAATAGAAGAATATCCCGCAACGGTAAAGTGGGTGCTTCTCCGAAAAACAGACAACGATAATAGTTCTAATGTAAACGGAAGCATTCGATCTAGGTGAATACATTTCGATGCTATCACCCACAAATAGTTGCGCGGCATCAGCATTACCGGCCAGCCGGTATGGCATCCACGGCGGTCGCCATCGTTGTTAGAACGAGGTTGCGCTAAGCTCTACTTCGTCGGATTTGGGAGTTTGCATAAAAATCAACGTCTTAAATTCACATTCACAATATTAAATAGTGCCGTTTGAGCAGATGTACTATTCAGCCGGCAGTGACTAGAATTAGTCTCGATCCTCAATCCGTTGGTGGAGAAGTCTTACGCAGCATTTGTGACTTTTATAAAATGGAGGATATGATCGCTGTTTGTACCTGAGCATGCAAAGTGTTCCCTGTAACGTTTTCCGGCTGAGCGCACAAAACGAGTGAAATGAGCAAATATAACATGAGTATAATTCAGACCAGTTGTTATACACTAAGTAAATTGACAGACAGGTAGTTGTTAATGCTGATTTAATTTTGCATTTGGTAACTCACAATATTAAAACATGCTTCGTTTTTGAAAAAATACAATATGTTGTAAGAACGCATGTGAAAACCCCATTGGTCACGTTGGCTAACAATAATATAAATTATTAAGCTTTGCCTCCAGGTTCTTATATCATCGTTGATGGTCGCGCTGTTAACATGGTACTAATCATTACCTAAGCCTACAAGCCAATAACTTCTTGAACATGTCTATCGTAAATGAGAGGTACGTTAGTTAAAGCATTCACCGACAGACCCATCGAAAAAACAGAAAAGATGAGAGCTAACAGCCCACTGAGGAACCGGCCATCCCTGTTTTTTACATCTCTTATGATAGAGTGATGGCTGGCTTTAAAGAAGACCCTCTTCGCACAACCAATAAATGCTTGTGTATTCAAAACGACATATAACAACGTGCTCGATGAGGTTATAGAAATATGACGTCACTTCTCAATTTGCAGTACCAAACAAAATTATTCAATGTACTCTCTTTTACGCCGAAGACTAGCCACCATACTCTATCTATAGCAACTTTTATTTGAATATCTAAATGTCCACTGCACTTTTATCACATCGTGATTCGTTGCTTTCTTTCTCGCGTTATTGCGCTTCTGTTTGGTTTCTATTGGCAAAACAAGAAAACATGAAAAATTTAAGATAAACAAGCGTTAACCGTTCTGAATTTGAACGCTAATGACCGATATAGTCCACTGTCGTTCCCTTTTTTATCTTTTATTCTTAATCAGTTTCTCATAGGCAGAAAGACTGACAGAGAACGGCGGTTTATTTCATGTTTGTCTCCACCGCGGTCGTGCAGGCGACATTGCTTCTATTAATAGTGTGGCGGTGGCGGCGCCGGCGATGGTTTTGTTATGGATGGTAAGACGATTATTTGCCGTGGCTGGACTGTTGTTTGTTGCCCATTGTTTTACTCAGCGACCTGCATACAGATAGACATATACGGTGACAAACGCTGCTCTGCCAAAACTATGGCTTAATGTACCGCTCGACCAACTACAGTGGCTGTGAGGATTATAACGTACATGAAGGGTGCACATCAGAGATAGCGGCAAATATGTGATGATATGGCGAAAACCTTTGTCAAAGGACGTTTTCCGCGCTGTTCGCAGGAAAGATTCGCCGTAACAACCGCGATATAGGTAACATAGATCGTACTGCATCCCACCGTTGTTGTCTTTGTTTGGTGTGTCTACCATATGCTTGGGTACAGGACAGAAGGAGACAGAGCCAAAATGTAACCGGAACCGGAAGTTTTTTATCCGAATAATGCAGAACACATTACGCAACTACTGTATTGCTCTAATCCCAATCACCGTATCGATTAATAATAATACAACTTATTCGCACATCTTTGGTTATCATTTATTGTTATATACTTCGTTAACGCGGTAATTTATTTTTTGCAAAATTAGGCTAGCTCCAGTAGTATCTTTACTGGTTAAATATACGTTAAAGCATACGAGGAGACTGAATATTTTTCTAATAGCTGTTTTAGGTTTTAGATTTTAAAAAATTCTAGCAAATTTCTAGCAACGCCAAATTATGCTATTAATGCTTCAAATAGTTCGCTTCCCTTTATTTTTCTTCGGTTGAACGCTTCCATTGTGCGTTTCGCGGCAGGTACACAAGAAGTCATCCTGTATTTTCATCTATGATCCATGTATTTTTATAAGAGTAACCATTTACGCATTTTTGGGAAATCCTGATAAAAAGCTTTAACTCACTAAAAGGAGTCTACGTAAGGCATCGACAGAAACTATTATCAAACAACATGGCTACAATATGGTAAAGACAGTCGTCGCTCTCCGTTAGACCTTTGCAATACAATGAGAACTATATTGCCACCAGCAGCTTTATTTTTTCTCTGACTAACATATGCGATATATTTCGGATTATTTCGGCATTAAATGGTCACTACTGTGAGTATTACACCTTATTTTTTATACACGCTAAAATTGGCCGTTAGCTAACTTAATTGTTATGCTACATGACAAAGGATTATCTTGGTAGCAATGTAATTGCTGCTTTTTGTGTAGAAAGTGCAGCACTATTACAAAAGTGGTAAAGTCTTCTTAGCGGTTAGCTTGCTTTACGTACGCATATTTGTAAAGAAGCTTATATTGAATAAACGTATGGTTCACATTCATCGCCCTAAGCTGTTGACCAAAAATGCTCCAAGATGCCAATAGTAATGACGTTAACTGCCCTTTCATACACACATTATATAGTAATACACATTTCCTGAAGATAAACGATTTTTTCTGGATCAAATCTTAACTCCGATAGAATTTCTGAAATCAGAAAGAGGAAGAAATCGCTTTGCGCTTTGTGCACCTATGGAGGTGGGTCGACCTCTTTGTGACGTACATGTTAATTGAGAAACTTAACAATATTTTATATAATTGGGTTATTGAGCTGATTAAACGGCATTGGTAATACAAGTAAAAAAATTGCCTTACCTTTTAGATAATTCCCTAACAAGATTCTGACGGTTTTTGAATCCCCTAGGGTCTAGAATGTTCGGGACATAATATGTTTGCATTGATTTTAAAACATATCACATGTGCATCCTTTAGACATAAGATATACTCTATGTATAAATATCGTCTCACGATGCTATAAAATGAAATAGTTCCCGTTCAATTATTGGTAGGTCAATAACCAACGTTTGGCATAGTTCAACCTAGCTTTTACCACAGAGCGTAACATCGATCAGCATATACAGCATTGTAATTAGTCCCATTATATAACAACGCAAGCAAATGTCAACAACAACGACAGAAGGCACAGGGAATTGCTGCAATAAATAACTAGTTGCATGCCAAGCCTTACAACATTAGTTAGATGAACGGACCATCACGTGGGAATGAATATGATGATCTGTGACGTGTACAACACAGAGTGTGAAAAGGAAGCAAGTTTGACACATTTGATTAATCCCATCATTACCATATCATTCTCCATAATCGGTACCACTTCGCAATCATCACTTCCATTATCGCTTATCGTGATAAGTGTACAGCATCATCATCACAGTCATCACTATCACCATCAACAAGAGCAACAATAACAACGGCAACGAGGACAACAACAACAAACATGCATCATCGTTCACCGATACACCACAGCGTCAATAGCATAGCGAAAGCCTGGGGAGGTGGCAGAGAAAGTAAAAAAGAAGACGGAGAAGCGACTGTCACCAATTGTTAACAGGATAGTCATTAGACGTTAGTGTCTTCCGTCAATCCGCCACCTGCCAATGAAACAACCATCAAAGCACCAGCAAAAGTACAACAACGGCTACTTGATTTAACAGCTCACTAGCAACGGCAAAACCTACTCAGGTAGTCGAACAAGCTACTCCAACTGGTGACGGGTGCCGTTAAATGTATCAGCGAGTGTCAAATCGCTCGTCAATGGCCGTGGGCAGCGGCTTTTATAGTAAACTCATTTAAATGCTGTCGTTGTACTTCACGCACACACACATGCTTCTGCTTCCTTCGATCGATCGGACAATTCAAAGACTACCCACAAATTTAAGCGTCTGAGCGCCGCGAAGAACTGTCAAATATTAAAAAAAAAACGCGAAGGTACGATTGTGTTGTTGTGTCAGCGTATGTGTGTATATATAATGGTCACAACGATCGCAACGACCAGTCGTGTGATATTTAAGATCAAGTGAATTGCAATAGCGGGCAATGGGTGAGAGCAGTGTATGACGGTCAAAGATGTCTTGATGTAACTGGATGCTGCTGTACCAACTACGGGCGCCTTTGCTCCGGTGGTAACGGCTCCCGCGGCCAATTGCTAGAACAAGTATCAACTACAATTAACGACATTTAAATGACGAAGTGAGTTCGTCGAGTGAGTAGTCACTTGGGTATAGGGGATTGGGTGATTTATCGTCGTCACTGAATGGCTATGATGTCATGCTGACGTTGGCTATGACAGATGAGTGCAGTGCTCTCTCGTCGTTTCAATGGGGGAAGCTAGCGATCGGAAGCTCGTCACCATTTGGCACAAATATCTTCGCATGTCCGTTAGTAGTGTCGTGTGATTGTATCCCGTTTATTGTTGACCACGTGCACAATTGCATGTTATTTATGATATTACATGTCCAGGGATAGACAAAGTGATTAATAGCAGTCGTCTATTTTCTTTATAACTATTACTACATGGGCGGATATTATCTACATCAAAATCAGTATTATCAAAGTAAATTTACTCGCTTCACACGTCCATAACAGTTCTTGTTAGTGGATAGTGCATATCGTTACCAGCCGCTTTGGGCATCTGAGGCAATTAATTTCACTTGTGGTAATTTTAATTGTTACCGTTGCGTTATATGTATCTGGGAAATTTCATTTAAGACGCGAGAAGATTATCACGGCGGAATGCAAAAATAATTTTTTCTTGTTATCTCCAAAAAGCGATAAACACATACGAATATATCTAGATATTTTTTTTCATCATTGCCTTATTCCTTTCATTTAAGTTCTCTCTTAGCGGATTGGTAAAAGTATCATATCGTGAAATGTATGGTATGTATTATTGATAAAAAATACGATTTCCTCGTTAATCTGTCCGCGCTTTCCGTAAAGAACCGAGATTCTAAAACTGTATAAATTGTCATTTGCGTATTTTATGATTCAGACCATACACTTTTTAAATACTCGCCACTTACTTATCACTTATTTAAAACACGTACTTGAAAAACACTTTACTCGCAGAGATTAGAAATTATGTTTAAAGAACATATAACAAACTAAATTCTAAAATCACTTGGATCAAAGTGTTCACACTATGTGAATTGGTACAGCCAGTTTGAAATTAATTTCGGATTAATTTGAACGATCGTGTTCGCTATCAGTAACTAAATACACTAATTCTTCGCCAATGATTGCATAAGATACTTTTTTCTTGAGTTTGCATAGTATCAAACTTGAGCGTAATAAAATTGAAATGATTCGTTTAGTTCATTGAACTTAACTGTAAAGGGATAGAAGCACGTTTTGTAACGTTAATGCTGCCGTTATTGTAGGGAAGTTACTTTTCAATCAGTAGTTATTCCTTGTCTCGAGTTTCAACATAGATCTGAGAAAAGTCAATAAAAACAACCTGATGATCCGTTTATGAAAATATGGAGAGCGAAAGAAAGTGAATGGGTTAACTGAAAGATGTTATCGCTGATAGGTCCCGCTATTACCGAAGCAGCAAGGAATTAGAACTAAATATGCTCGAGCAGATTGCTTGCACCAAGTTGGAGATAATGATAACTGCGGAGGTCTATAAGGCTGGTAAGGTGACTGCAGTCACCATGTCACCAACCACTAACAATTGTTGCTTTAGGGAGGAAATGTACAAGGCGGATTGACTGGCTAACAAAATGAAGAGGCGCCCTGATGTCGACCGAAGTCAATTGCTGAAGTCGATGGATGGGGTGATGACCTCTTCATCGCGACGGAAAATACGATGGTTCAGTTGGATGTTCACATTTCCCTGTTGATGGTGATAGTGAAGAAAAGCCAAGTAACAGGACGGGATGACCACTACTATGACCAGACCACGCAGATGGCTCCGACGACTATGACGATGTCCACAAGACGACGACCCTCGTTGATTGAAGCGAATTCAAATGGCGTGTCTTCGCGCTCGATTTTGTGCGCCCAGCGGTGCGTCCTGCCCTCGTACGCTGCGCATCACCCATTTCAAGTGTGCCAGGCATAAACAGCGTCAGCAGTAGCAATAACGAAAGCAAAACAGCAGATCAACCGCTTCCTATGGCACTTCCGCCGAAGTACCGTGGAATATAACCGTGGAGCACTCTGTAAGAGCTTATTGACATACAGCTCATGGACCTGTCGACGGCCAAACATTGTGAGCCAACACCACTGAAGAACCACAACATGGCACTTTACATAGAGTCTGTATGTCTAATTTGACATGGCAAACCAGATTGGGCTTGAACGCATCGCGAGACAGGTTTGTTATCTGTCACGCTTGTTAGTATGAAATACCGTGGGTTTAGACTTGCGTAATTAAATGATCTGATAGCAGTGGTCCAATTAAAAACAAATTTGTATATATGTATATAAATTCATAGAGCGTCCAAAATATAATAATGAACACTGGCCTATATCTTCAATGTTAATTGATCGCTTGATGGCGCACTTCCTACTCTAGCCTACTGATATTAGTATCATATTATTATTATTATTATTATTATTATTATTATTATGTGACTGCTACCATTTAATTGTGACTATTACTTGTTTTACAGGGAGGTGGATGACGGAGCGAACATCCGCATCGTTGTGCGTTGTTGTTACTATTGCTGGTGCTGTAAACGTCTTTTGAGTCATAAATGGCGGCTTCGTTTGGCAGACCGTTTGCCGGATACTGTAACGAGACGGTCCAGCAGTGAGCAAGGGCATTACAGTCCGCCCGCTAGCCGTCACAGGTCGCCTATATCAACAGAAAAAAGATCAACACAGACAGTAGCAGCAGCAATAACGTCATGCCCTTTGGGGAAGGAGAGAAACACGCGCAAAATATCGTTCGCAAACGTAAGCCTGCAGTGGACGCTTCACATTATTTTCTTCCGTCTCTCTCTTCTTCTTTTCTCTTATTTTTCAGACACATGATCTTTCTCTACTCAAACAGACTTGAGACATTTCTTCGAGTGTTCGCAAGCTCCCGTTAGACGACGAGTTACAGCTAAGCTATGCACTGTGGGGTTGTAGGAGTAATGCAAAAGGTGACAGAGACAAGCATCATCGTCCGTTACCACCGTATAACCACCACTGTTTCAACTGTCTATAGCATAGCAGTATTAACTTTTGCTGCTTTGCTCAGAATCGTTGCAATGCACATGATTGCTTGCTCTGACTAGTTTTAAGGAACTTTCTAGTTCTATTTACCCACCGTAAGTAACCATCATCTAGGGGTCATCAGCGTGCATGTGAAGTAATTTACTTGTCAGACAGACCGCTATCTAAGTCAATTCTTGACACTCAATCCACTGGGACTTATTACTCCCAGCCCTGCGTTGTGTAACGGACTGTTATCGTGGCGCCCCGAGTCTTTCGACGACGCATCAACACTTCTCTATTTCCACCCACCCCCATAGTCAGCATCGTCCAATGATGCTTTAGGTTGTCTACTGGACAATGGCTATTGACCGTTAATGTTCAAAGTTCTCAGATTTCACATATTGAGTTTGCAGCCGATCACCAGCTCAACAGCCAGTTCAACAGATTTTCATTGAGTGAGCGAACGAGCTTTATTTCAGCTACACAAAAAGAGGCTTTTTCTTCATGTTAGCGAAGTCTGAATGCGGGTGTGAAACGAAGGGCAATTTTACTATTTACACATTTAACTAGTGATAGACGACGGTACACACAGAGAATTAGCATTTGTAATGATGCCTCCTCTATAGCGGTTGGTGAAATATGTATTGTGTGTTAAGGGAATAGATAGCAGGGATAGATCAGCTCAGCGAATAAACAAGCAAATAAATAAAACCGATTATGACTTAGCCTTCGTCTATTGCTTCATATATTTGACTGTCGGGCGAATTTGTGTTATGTGTATCAGGAATCACTTGTTTGGTTTCGTAGACAAGCAGAACAAACGTTTGAAGAAGGATTGCTAATTTACAAACTATTACTAACTACAAGTCTATTAAAACGGTAGACCTTTATCGTACCAATATATAACTAATAAAATTGGTAACGGTATATATATATATATATATATATATATATATATATATAGAT
>MNPL01006471.1:0-11868 GCA_002081605.1 Tropilaelaps mercedesae | reverse complement strand
ATATATATATATATATATATATATATATATATATACGACCTATCATATAATTAGATAATAAAGTAGGCCCATCTGCATTTGTGGGCTTTTTTAATTTTTCTTTTGGCTCTCGCCTTCGGTGGACTGGTACCCTGGCGCTTTATATCTCGAGAGCCCTATATTTGCAGTGATGAAGGCTACGTTCAACTCCGTGCGGTGAAGGCACAAAACGATTCCTGAAAAGACACCTGCAATATCGCTTAGTCATTTGGGAACGCTTGTCGATACAGCTTGGAGTAGGCTGTTATTAGAATCGTAATTATTTTAGCTTCCGTTAGCTATTTTCTAACTTCAGTTTATAGCTTACAATACTTCTTAGACGCACGGTATGTGACCGTGATATTTATTAAATTGTTCATACACAACGCAATGCATAGACGAAACTTCGATTTAACCGTTCCATGAGGGCTTATGCAATTTTGTTATAATAATAGTATTGAAATACGTGTCCAATATGTATTTTCTAAATCTAATGATGTCCAATCAAATATATCTTCATATAGACCAAATAATGTTGGAACTGATCATTTCACTTATACAAGTGGCGGGTTTCCTATAAAATGTTACGCGCCGGTTTAAAGTAGCGAAGGCCATTCGAAGCGCTTGTAAATACTCGGTTTGGGTGTGTTCATTGGCTGTTGAAAAAATGAGAAGAAAACCATATATTTGCATGGACTTCAGATCAACGTTTTGTCGAAACGAGGCATCGCAAGTCGAAGTGAAATGAAGACGTAAAGAAAGTAGAGCTGTTAGGTGTGTCACGCCTATTTGAACGTGATCCTCTCTACAAGGGGACCCCATACAATACTTCGCTCTACGTATATGATAAATACGTAGTTACCACCGTAAGGCATTCTTTCCTAGCTGCTTATAATTTGATATGACTTCAAGAAATTAGCCACGATTTGTATATATATGTATATATATATATACGATCTGGTAAATTGAAACGTAAACGTTTGCCCACTGCGATCAAATGCGGTGCCTTCACAACTCAACCCTTTAACCTGAACCTAATTACTCTATGCAACATCTAACTAAGCATGTGTTACTGCAAAATTGATCTTTCGATCATTTGTTGTTTGTTTTTCACATGTTGCTCACTTCACACTTATATCGTTTGCTAGTGTGGTAGCATTCGTCTTGTTGATGTGGCGCATCTTTGCCATTTGCCTCGCTTCCCTGCCCCGGGCAGGCTTACCACTCTTGGTAGTGCGTAGTATCGCTACACTGCACGAGTGCCTTACAAACCAAATGAATCGAACTATAAATTCAAGGTGATTTCACACCGAGCTGCTCTTTTTCGTCATGTTTTGTTGAACTGCTGCGGAGACCTTCCCCTATCGATATCACACGTTCTTGCTAAACCCTGCTACACTTTACCGCGTTGACCAACCAGACGTCGAACCGATTAGTGACGTTTGCCGAAAGTTGGTCATCGTGCGCCGTCGTGTCCGTATTGTGAAAGTGTTGTATAACAGTTTCGGCGTTTTGAGCTGGATTTTCAGCAAATGATATCGTTACTAAGTGCTGTCGACTTATTGGATGGATCTGTCTATATGTGTGTGTGTCTGAGTGTATAGATGAGCGTTGAGGGAGTCCTCCTGCTAGCTACTTCCTGAGTGTCTAAGTCTAAAACAAAACGATATCTCTCCAATCATTGATAGCCATTCTTGAACTTTTATTATTTGGGCGCAAATCATTCGAAATCGAGCGTTTTCACGATAGATTTACGCATCCCATATCGATTCGTCACGAAGTGCAAACAATAAAGAAAAAATCAGACTTGGGTTAAAAATGGTGGTACCATTATAGATGTTTCCGCCATAGATGACCCCCGAACTGGCATGTCGAATTCAAAGTCGCGCTAGTCAAAGTAAGATAGAAGAACGAACGATTAAAATTATATTATTATTACGAATGTAATTTAGTCTTTCACCAACTCGGTGTACTCTACTTTTCATATTCTACTTATGTCAATTTTCTCGATATCAAATTGTATACAAATTTAGTGTAAAATGCACCCATATAAGTCTCCGATGAGTACATGCAATCTTGACAACGAGGTCTTGCGAAGTTTATGAAACCAATTTCTTAAAGCGTACACAAAATGTAAGATCAGAAGTTTGATAGCATCGGGTCGTAAAGAAATTCTACACACGCTACAAATGAGTTTTAAACGCAGCTCTACACCCATTTTATATGTTTTCGGCATACACTAGACTGAGACAAATATGCTATAAGCTAAAAAAGCCTGAAGCTTCATCCTATTAATATGTAAGGTTATTCCATCAATTCATCTTATTAAGGCCAGTCCTTTCGCTGGAACCGCTAACTGGTTTGTCTCGGCAATACTTGTAAGATCGCTAGGGTTTTGGCAAAACCTAAAAACCATACTTTGCCTCTACTTACGTTGTCTGGCCATTCTGTTGTTTTCGCAAATTGCCAAGTGCCTCGATTTCCGCAAAGGAATATTCAGCAAAAAAGAACGATTGCCCCCACACGGAATTCTAGCTTTGCGATCTGCAACCATCGTCTTAAAGGAACGAGCTGTAAGAGAAAATAGGTAAGAAAATCTAATATAATCTAGACTAACAACAAATTACTTGGTAATAAATTGCTCCCAGGTGCTTTATGTTTAGATTTATGGGTCTGATGATAGACATCTTTGAGAACCGTCACCTCCCGAAACTCTTTCTCCGACGCAGCCTCTGTCATTCGTCGTGAATAAACTACGTTTGTGGCGAATACACGTTGGGGAAATATAGTGTCATAAACTCTAAACTAGAGAAATACTTTCGGATTGCACGTTTGCAACTATCGAATCTCAATAATGTTGCCTATACCGAATCGTATTTTGTCAGGCATTCGTTTATGCTGAGTTTGTTCATGTTGTTGCTGCTTTCCTGATTGGTGAAAACATATGGTGATAGAGAAACGGGTGTGATTTAATAGCAAAGAGGAAACAGCACGAAGGAGTAAACGAAATAGGGTCAGAGTAGCTTTTAGCATAAGCGCTGTCGCTGATACAGGAAACTGTCTGAAAAGGATATGGTTGATGCAGCTTTCATAGCTCAACGTGGTGAAGGGGCTTTATTCTTGCTCTCGCTGTTTCAGTTGTAGTCGTGGTTCTTGTTAGTATTAGTATTAGCACCACTAGTAAGAGTCGTCGTTTACTAACGGAAGACAAAGCAGTAACGGGGGGGGGGAATATATAGACGTGGTCCAGGCGCTAAAAGGGTAAGGGAGGCAGCAGCGCCGGCAAAAAGCATTACAGACCGAAAGGCAGAGTCAAAACATCGCCGATTGGAGCTAAATCAAAACAGTGGATCAACGAAATCATCCCCCTCCTCCCGTGCGCAAGTGCAAAATGTAACCGGCATGGTTACCAGGTTCCGGCTCCACTTTTCATTCTTCTTTACACAACATTTTCTTGCCGGCGCACCGTGGGGCACGGTACAACGCCGCCCGCCGCTCCCCGTGCCGTAGCGCGATCGGTACAGTTACGTATCTTTAGCAGCATTAAGCACCAGTAAGTGGCGCTGGTACGACTGATCGTCAGAATGGACAAATAAATGCCAGCCAAGTTTCGGCAACCGGCATACTCGGTACTTCGCCGTTGTAGTCGTCTGCACTGCTAAATCCGTTCTGCGCGTCGCGTCGAAGGATAGGCAGGAGACGACAATGATGGAAACGACAATGATGGAAACGATAATATGTTGATGCTGTCGGATGATTGAGGGGCCATAATGTTTATCATTTGGCTGGCATAGGCGCGGACGGGTGCCTATACCATAAACGGGATGCGCCGGGCGGGAGACCACCTACGCAGCTTTTGTTTAGATTATTTCGTTGGATATCATAGATCTTTCTTCACTGGCACCTCTGCGGCGTTCACCAGTTAGCGCTATCGAATAAATATTGCTCGGTCCGCCAAAACGAGCTTTGTTGTGCTCATCTGCTATAGATCTCAATAGTATGGAATTTATGTTATGGGTGGTAGTTGCCGAAAGTTTTGTAATAAATGACGATCTGTCTATTTGTAGGTTGAAGCGTCTTGTAGTTCGCAAGCACATCTAGAGTCATCTCTTAGATCGTAACTGCGTGTACATATCGCTACTGCTAATTGGTTAAGAGAAGGCAATTGGAATGCAAGACATTAGCTGAAAATTTTCGCTCTTTGGACAAAATGCCGAACAATTGAAACAGTTTAAAACTATAAACGGAGGACAGCATAGCTTATGAAGAACGAATTTTGTATATAATAGATGTAAGAGTTCTTCGGATCTAAATCGGAATTAAATAGGCAACTTGCATGCACACTTAAGGATGTTAATGAGAAATACGATTGCATAATCTAGCATGTTCGACCTTGCATACACATTCATCTTGTCGCAGTCAACGTCTTCGAGGACACAGATTATCCATTCGCTTCTATAAAATCTGAAACTCCCCACTGCATTCTTGAGTATTTTATCCATTAGCGCCGAAGAACGCTACACCTGTACCAGACTGCAGGACTTTTATATGATCTGAACATGTTATGATCTGTTTGCTTATCTTCAGGTCATGATTAGCTGAAATTTACCTCGTTTATTCAACAATGAAAGGCTGAGTGGTCTGAATGATAAAACGATTAATGGTACAATTTGATTTATGAAAACCTGAACTCAGATAATCACTGAGTATCGGCAACGTAATACAACGTAAACGCAAAGAATGTTTGAAGGTCCACCTCGTATTGACAGTTTCCGACGAAAACCGTAAAGAACACGTACTTTTTATCACTTTTCACACAGACGGTTAATTTTTCAAGTACGTAATACAAAAAGTGTGCTTCTTTAAGATGAACAAACCATATATTTGATCCCTACGCGCGTTTTCAAAAACCCGTTCAGCTGATTGCTACAGCCTGGTGTTTTCACCATTTTTCTTCGCAATTTCAAAGAGGCGGCCGATGTTAAACTATTAAGTTGTATGCGGCTAGAACTGCATTTGTAAAATCAGAGGCACGCTGCCACTTACACACACCATACGGGGGCCTTCTCTTAGCAGCACAGCATCACGTTTCACTTGAAAGCTTTTCCACGAAAAGGTTTTCCTACTGACGTCCAATACATAAATACCTCTCGTTCGAAGGTGACTTCACCATCTTCTTATTTGCTACCTTTGGTCAGGCTTTTAGCCAGTCACGGAAGTCCGATCGATGAAAAATCAGAGCGCCCTGAACAGTTTTTCCCGCCGTGCACTTAAAGGCAAGCTAAATGGAGCAGGTGAACGAACGCAATCGACCACTTGCAATAAAATTAAACATCGCTGAACGAAAACTTCATGTAAATAAAATATATGTGGCTAGATAAATGGATAATCACTTCCAGAATGACGATGTCACGACAAGAGGAAAGAAGAGAAAGCCTTAAATGTGCAATTTGTCAAATTGGCCCCTGTCTTGGATGGAAAAATACCTGCATGGCGCTGTGTCGGATATGTACATACCTTTCTCTAGCCTTGTGAATTTCGATGGCGTCCAAAAAAATTTATTAAACGATATGCGGTAAGGACGGCTTCATCATTGGTCACGGAGCATAAAACAGATAATATCTCTAGTTAGAATAGCTCGTCACGCGTGTGCCCCAAGTGCTTCTTTTTTAACGTATGTGCATTTGTTCGGGCTTGTCATGACATAGATGAAATAACCACATTATACGGTGCAAAATTAATCGAAGAGTGTTGACACACCGATAGGAACCACTTGACATAGTCAACAAACCGGGCTGTGCTGTCACTAATGGCACTAACCAGATCTAAATAGTTACGTGTGTTCACAAACCTGATGTTAACCTGTGTTGCTTGTGCTTATCACATTCCGAACATTTTCTTCTCCCCCTCCCGCGATCAATGCTTGTGGCGCGTTCTTGGAAAATATAAAATACAGACCATTTTCGTGATGAAATTGTAGCAACCGAGACAAAACATCATCCTCGTCGACATTGCACTTTATCTGCGAGAGCGCTGTAGTTCATAATGTTAGTACCGCAGCTGCATCTAATCGGGTCTCTCACTAATTTTCGCGTTAAGCTCCGAGAACTGCCGATCGCCGGGTTACTACCAGTCGGGAAACAGCCGCACTGGGGTGTTTGCTCAGAGATAGGGTACTTATGGCGATCCGACTGTTGAAGCTGCTTCAATCCAATCGATATATTTATTACGTAGCAAAGCAGAGCATGCAAAGAATGAAGACCGTTTGGAATTTGTAAGAAAAAGGGATGCGCAGAGTTACTATTGCTGTAGTCGCTGATAAGCATGCAGATAGTTCCAGCATTCTTCGCTAAATTGGATCAAATATTTGCCACAGCGTGTCGTGTGCTGTTCGTTCTGTGGATGATTCTGCAAGGCAATCAGCCATACCGAATATTGTTATCTACGGCGGTTGCTAGCAGTTCCTGTTGTTGTTATTTCAGTAGACGTGGAAGAGTTAAGAACACTTCGAAGAAAACATGATTAAAGTACATTCATTTTCGTCTAATGCTTTTAACGTACTTCATACGTAAGTTCTTTCATAGCGTAGAACCTATCCTGCGTTAATAGCGCTGCTGCTATTACCAAATCTGTCGGTAATTTTAAGTAGTGCTGCTTCACGGTCGTTCGCTCAATTACGTGTTGAAGCGGGTAACCTAGAGTGCTGACCACCCATTCAATTTGAGGCGTACAGCAATAATTATAGTTTCTTTTTAGTAAAGCTATCATATTTCGACATACGTCGGTACATACATCAACAAATAATCAATAATAATATTTTCACTCGTTTGATACAAATTAGCTGATTCGCAGACAGGTGATTCAGGATGAGACAAAAACAGGCGAGTGGTTTCACTTTATTTGATTATCCTAATTTCATCATCGAAAACCAATTCAGTAGTTAATTCATTTATCTTTTTATACCTCTGCTGTATCAAAGCAATCTGAACTCATAGGTGAATTATTTAAGGCGTTATCTTGTGCATCGTAAATTGTACTTATTACATTCTTTTTGACATTTCACGCAATACTCAACCTAATTTGCGTTACATATATGCCACATAAGGGGTGCTTACTACAAGACTGAAATTACGATGTGAATGCAAGAACCAGCATCTAAGCACGGAATACTTTAGACAAAGCTTTTATGATAACACCGCAAACTCTGTATCATATTGAAAAGCGTTACCGATAACAGAACTTACTACATTAGAAGCTAGCCATGAGTAAACGTTAAACGGAAGCTGTTATGTATAAGCCAGCGACGAAGCACGAAACACATTAGGCAAAGTTTTTATGATAACACGGCCCTGTCTGCGCGACTCTTTTTAACGTTTTAAAACCCTCCGGGTCCTGGTTGAGAACCTAAGAATCAAATGGTAGTATTTCCTAAATGTCCATGCATGTAGGTCATGCGAATTCTCTGAAACGCCTGTATATTAGGCCTTCTCGCTAAACAAATGACCCAAATTCAAAAACGCGGATATTGAAGGTTTAACTAAACGCAGAAGTTATAGCTCCTTTTTTGCTACTGACGAACGAGCCTTCCCTTCAATCGCAAACAATCTTCATGAAATCTAGCTTATGGGGCAGCCTTTGGTAAGCGGGGTTACCGGCTTGTCGTGACTCACTTCACGTTTTGCGGGTGAGATTATCTATTCTAACTGGACCACGTTAAATTTTCGATTGGTTCGGAGTTATTTCTGATGTCAACCAAAGATCAATAAAGTGTTTGTTCGGTTTCCGTGTTTGATATTCTAGAGAAACGCATGCTCAGATTACTGAAAGGTGCTCCCACAACTCAGCGACTGTTTTCAGTCTGTTGTCAAACAGGAACCATCTTCATGAGTTTTCACCAAAAAGGGCAATACAGCCATCATAAAGATCGGTTTGGCAAGGCCCTAATCATGTTAGTCGGTTATTTTGTATTCCTGTTACGATGTAGTAATACCACACAACAGAAATTTTACGAACAGTCAAATGACGTAGACGCAGTGTATAGTGTGTTAGATTTTGCCGAACTGTGTTTAATTCAGAAGGAGAGACTCCGGGCTGGAGTATAACGTAATACGGACAACAACAGTAAATAGACATCCGTTTATGGTCGTTACACAACACAAGGGTTTGCTTTCGGACCTGATAGTCACGACCTCTACTTACCGAGCATTGCTGGGCCACCGCAGCAGCTTTGCAACCACATTCGCTGCTGCTTCACCCAACGACTGCGGTTTCGTTTCTAATTCTCAGCAATTTCCCATCAATAACTCGCTACTCTTCTCAGAGCTCATAAATGATAATGTACGTTTGATACTGATGTTAACTAACTGATTTGCTTTCCAATTTCTCGCATGTCCCTCTTTTGTACTAAGGACGCCCATCGCAGGGTCATACGATCACGTATTATAATCGAGCAGGTCTAAAAAGTATACTATTTCTATAATGCATTAGTGGAACACGTAAAATAGAAAACCTTACTGCTTGTCGTGAATTGTGCAACTTTGCGATTTTCGATTCACTTATTTCCCGCAATTTTGAGGTAATCATAGCGTCTCAAACGCTATCTTCTTGACAGCCGTCTGTGTATGCGGGGAGCGATATTTTCGCTTTTTTATACGCCAGCGTAAAACAACAACAAACAAGGAGAGCTGAGACAATCAAGACCCGGAGAACAAATAAAACTGCAGTAAGCGTAACGCCTAAAGTGTGCTGAACGCTCATCAAGACGAAATAACCTAGAAATGCCACTATACAAGCAACTCGTGTACCTCCTCCACTTTCTCGTGGCGGGTGTAAAGTTTCTATTATGCAGGACCGCTTACTACCATGGCATCTCTATCGGCATTTTTCATCTCATTGGAAACGAAATCAAAAACAAGAGGATCATTTACCTGATCCCCCACCTTAGAGCATCCTTTTTGCTGTTGTTTTGCTAGCGTCAATTTCTCATTCCTGATGGCGCGTGATGTGGCAATGGTGCTGTCGAAACCAATTCGTTGATGCTGCCGTCGTTATTTGTTGTCTCTGATGTCTTGCCTTCGACGCGCTATGATTTGGTTAACGCCACTCTCGCCCGCTGTCGTGGCGCAGTAATCGTGGCGTGGCGTGGCGATGGCACAGGGGACAACAACGCCGGCTATTACGACAATAACTCCCATTAACAGTAGCACTGCGACGTGATCAGCAACATTTGCTTCCGGAATTCGATGACGTCGCGAGCAGCGAAATAGCCGCCTGCTCACTCGCATACCGGTGGGGAGGCTGCGCGGTTGCATTACTACAAATGTATGCGCAATTGCAGTATGCGCCTTGAACCTCAATTTGATACGTTGCCAATGGACACCCTACAGATAGTCATCAATTGACAAGCCAAAAAAACGAATATGTCGAAGCCGAGAATATGTCAAAGTGTAATTGAACGATGGCTAGGACACATACCCATGCTATCCATAGTTGCACACACGCGCACTATAACCTGTGGCATAAGTCTCATTAATATGGTGCCATCGTACGACGTGTCGTGCCCGCTTTGGTGATTTGCATTATAAATAGTAATGACACTTGCTGGCATTACTAACACATCACTAATAATAATTGTTGTAAGTGTTCGAAACGAATTAGCCTGTGATATTCAAATAAACGTTTTAAAAATATATATTTCTTGCCCATTACTAACCGAGTAAAATCGTCATAACGAGAAATTAAGGAGGCGTGATACGCGATGTTTGTCTGGCTAATCGACTGCCACATGACAAATTTAGAAGCGTTTCTTAACACAAACCCTAAGTGTTGTTCGTTAGTCGATGCGAGAAAAATTTGTGGTGACCAAGTTCCCTTAAATGTTAACATCATATTGAAAAAACTTAGATTTTAATTCATTAGAACTATATCGGAAATTTAAACCAAGAGAAGAGCATAGGTTCTGGCAGTCCCATTGAGTAATTATTTTCATTCGCAAACGATTAGAGGATTTAATGCGAAGCTAGGCTGATTTCCTCAAATGCTCAGAACCTGGATACTATGGCAAAGAAAAAGCCTCCGCGTTTACACACAAGACAGTGGTTACTAACTTGTAGTCTAAACAAAAAGCCACTCCAATCTGAGAAATCATCTAAACCGGTGTAACAGAAGTAAAGCGCATCTACAACGAATTTTTGGGCCACTGAAAGAACCGTATATATGGCTGGACAAAATAAGGTCAGTTTCTTTTCTATGACTATATTTCAAGTACTTAATTAAGTCAATATACTCGATTAAATTTGGTAATCATGCAGGAGAAAAATCTTCTACTATTCACTGGATATATAACAACAATAGTCTAAGCAACGAACGATAATTATAGTTAGACAGGTCCGGCACTGGACCTGGCTGGCGCAATTTAGATTCCCTAAGCATCAAATTAAAAGTACAGCCTTCAAAGCATTTTCTACCACTAAAACTGTTTGTGCTTATTAATTTTTGCTGACGAGAAATACGAACCTTACGCCTTGCTTTTAATAAGGTGCCATTTTTTTAGTAAAATTTTGTCATTAGCTTCACCTACGCATTGCAGTTACATACTAGATTAACAACGCAATGAAATATTTGGCCCAACATAAGCTTCAATCTACAAAAACAGGAAAACTGATAATGTGATCACAATATACTATCCAACTGAACAAAGGTCACTTCTCAAATCAGCACGAATTGCGTTATAATTATACAAGGCCTCATCGTGAAATCCGTGGATGGTGAGAAAATACCTTGCGAAGAGAAATAAAGAAACAAAAACGAACCATTGCATGGCGATCCACACTTTTTTGGCCCATTCAGACAGATTTGAACAAACCCCTAAAAATAGGCAAACACAATAAAAAACATTACATATATATATATACAGATTTTTCGTCATCTTTTCCCACTGATAATAATTTTGCAATGGTTTAACCGCAGTGGAACAGAACAATTTCTCACAAACGTACGCGGATATTTGTCGTAAAACCGCTAAATCTAGTCGTGACGAAAATCACGATAGTATTAACGCCCCGCAAAGCCATAGGGAAGCAAGGTGAGTGTGGGAGAGTGAAGAGTGCGTGAACGAAGTCAGCAAACAGTAAATAAAAAGTAAAAGATTCTTTCCTGGGACTCATCGGTTAAATTTTATTTGAACGGAAGAAACGGCCCCACCAGACAGCCACCGACTGAGCGACCGATTGACTAACGACAGCTTCGTCTCACTATCGCTACTACCTATCGCGCGATATCATTTTTATATCGGCGGATCATCGCATGACGTGCATCGTTTCTCGCTGCTGGGTCAGATGTATATAAAGTCAGATATATATAAAGAGAGAGAGAAGTCTATTTACCTGATGGTTGTCATGAAAAGGGCCTGAGAGCAAGAGTGTCGATGGTATTGATGATAGCAGTTGTGGTAGATAAATGAATGACGGTATTCCGTCTGTTGACGGTAGTAAGGACTTGAAAAAAAAAACCTGACTAACGCGCACAAAAAGATTGATACGGTTTACCTTAGTGTCAATTTATTAGGAAGAGGAAAACGGTACGGAAGAAAAAGATTCGGGTTTTACAGGAAGAAAGGGGTTAATATTGAGAAAGTCATTTGACCTATTGTTATTGTGTTATTATGTTACTACTACGTCCACTTGGTCTCCATAGGTAGGTGTTTCAGTTACTAAACTGTATCTCAGGAGTGTCTCATTACATTCACCGAGTTTGACCTGTCATTTTGCTGATAGTTTACAACACAGTATCCGTGTTAACACATCGGTTACAAGTACCTGATATATATATATATATATATATATATATATA
>MNPL01006461.1:0-13795 GCA_002081605.1 Tropilaelaps mercedesae | reverse complement strand
ACCGCCGGTCCTCACTGGTATGGTTGG
This sequence comes from Tropilaelaps mercedesae, assembly GCA_002081605.1. Taxonomy (NCBI): domain Eukaryota; kingdom Metazoa; phylum Arthropoda; class Arachnida; order Mesostigmata; family Laelapidae; genus Tropilaelaps; species Tropilaelaps mercedesae. The sequence goes on along the minus strand of MNPL01006461.1, from coordinate 13,768 downwards.
TGTAGTCGAGCTGGCGCGGCGGTTTTTGTTACGAATGTGTCTGTGTCTGCGTGTGTGGCTATGTCAGTGTAAGTGTGCAGCGCTCTGCTCAAGCCGGTCTGACCGTGCCGGTCGCGGCTGTACTTCCGGCGATGCTTGCGAATGCCGAGCCACCGAGCAACCCTGCAAACCCTCCAGATACCGAGTTGAGGTTCTCTCGCAGAAAGACAGACACTCAAGCAGTAGTCAATCGGCCACTGGTACCACCACCACCACTATCATCAGCAGCTACGGCGGCTAGTAAGCCGTGTCTCGAGAATAGCTTTAAGAAAACGTCTTCCTTCTAGAATCAGCCGACAAATGTTGCTGCTAGTGTTGTTGTTGTACTGACTGGTGATAGTAGTTCTGACTGTGGTTTCAGACCAGCTTTGTGCGTATGTACATGTGTGTAGTCATGGCCCGCGCGCCGTGCTAGCGGCACGAGCACTATTGACAGCGCTTTGCTTTCTCTTCTCTTTACTGCTGATCACACGGTGCGTACGGTCGGCCTGGATGGTTTACCCGACGTTGGTAAACGCACCACCATTCTTGTAGCCTACAACTGCTTAGCTATCGCTGAGAGCCGATAGCCCAGAGAAAATGAGAGCAACGGGCTGTACTACAGTTCACTTCTCACCAACCTCTCCCTCTCTCGCTTTAGCTCTCTCTAGTTGTTGTTGATATAGTCATTGCAGCTGTCGTCGTGTACGACACGACGACTGCTTGGCTATGCTCTGAGCACATTTAGCCCAAACCCCGGCGGCACTTCACGCAGGGTAGCGAAGCTCTCACGGACGCAGCTCAAAGGGGCCAAAAGACCGACAGTAGCCTCATGCGTTTAACGTGATCTCAGGCTGCCGCTCAATACAAGCTCATATAGGCTCCGGATCTTACGCTCGTTGGCGTTCGTGCGGCCTTGCTGCCGTTGTAATGCTATTTTGCTGCGAATTCTGTTGGTGTCGTTGCCACAGTTGATCGCTGTCTTTTAATGCCACTGTATTTGTTTTCTTGATACTGGCAATAATACCAGTTGCAACGACGTCGATTACTGTGCGGCACATTAAAAGAGCCTGATAGAGGCAGATAGAGCGAAATATTGGGAGAAAGTGAAAGAGTTGTTCATCAGAAAGGAAAAAAATATTTCTCTCTGTCTCGCTCGCTCTCTAACCCACACTCTCCCTTGCTTCTTTCTCCGTGGGGTCCCTAGCGTTGCGCGTTTGCCGTCCTGTCCTGTCCGTGATCAGGTATCTTCGTGGCACATGACACGTAAGTCGGTCGGTCAGCAGGTCGGATGGTGTTGGTTGGTAATTGGTCTCACCACATCACATCACATAGCAGGAATCACGGCGGCGACGTTCGGTACTGCCCCTTCTAGCAGTTGGCTTCTTCATTCATTCTGCTTGCTACGTATGTTAGACTTGTTTGAGTATGTGTGTGTGTGTGTGTGTGTGTGCTACTGCTGCTCTCGGATGACGTCTTTCTCGCTAACTTTTCACGCTTCGAGCGGCGCCGTGGCCAACAATTCAGCCGACGGTTGAAGAGCTTTTAGACTGACTTGGTTGCAGCAGCAGCAGCAGTAGCAGTAGCAGCAGCTTACAGCGTACAGAGGACGATCAACTAAGACCACCACGGCTGAAAGTGCACTCTCTGGGCATGCGCGCAATGAACCAGCCAGCTAGACGAGCCAAAGGCCCGCGTTGTGTTGTCACAGGGTCTTGCTCTTTCTCATCTGCGCCCCGTTTGTGCTCGACGAAGGCCCTTCGTTAGCCCTTTCCACGAGATTCGCAGACGGGTCTCTGCCTTGAAGATCCTACATTTCCCCCACCTCCTTACCACCGCCATACACCATATACCATACACCAACATCCACCATCATACAACCACCTCTCCCCAGATTCTAAGCGCCTTCCCTCACTCTCATTCGCGCACCTTCAGTACGAAAGCACCGGGGTTACTGCTATCATCTACCGGTCAGTGACGCACACGGCCGCCATGCCGTTCTTCCATGGAAGCGATGCTCGGATCTCATCTGATCCGCACGCGAGGGAGGACCAATAAGCAGACGATAGCCTCACAACAGAAACACCGTGGTGGTGTACTAATCGTGGTAATGATGTTACATCATTAGACACCATGTATGTTCATAGGCCGTCACATCTACGAGGATTTGCTTGGAAATACATGTGGAATCTCTTGAAAACAGCGCAAAATACAATATAAAATGAACAGTTTCCCATAGAGAAAAGTGGAAGCTGCCTTTCCATAACCTGGCGCGCACGATCTAAATCGTATTCAGTGTTATTATACTTACACACTAAATTGCAACTCAAGCGCCACGGGTGTTTCTTCCTTTAAAACACGTCAAAGGAATTGTCTTTTTGTTGAAACGACACAAAACGGGCTAATTTTATTAATAAGTTTGTTCATATCTTATTAACTTGAAATCGTACTCCTTAATATAATCCAAGCAGGTAGCTTGCAGTAGTTAATAATGCTGCGGATTGGTAAACGGGTTCACGATCTGTACAGATGGTGAAGGTATCTGCTAATCAACCGACCTAGCACTAAGTCGGTAGCAACTTGAACGACACCAGCATACTTCGAACGTGTATTTAAAATTTCATCACGTTGCTTTCATCACGGATTGTCGCCTCCATGTTAGTTCCAATGTGACTAGCGAACATTGCTTATGGACGTCTAACACGTCGACATGAACTACTCTGAGCTTAATCAAGGAAACATTTTTCATCAAATATCTATATTTGTCACTAATCTAAAGAAAAACGTCTTTTACATTATGATGTTAAAGAAGAAACTGCTCAAGTTGCAGACCATCAGGTAAAGAAAAGACGAGTCAAAGTTAATATACCAATGTATCAAGGCTTCGCCATAGTGCTTGGAAATTAAGATTGAGAAATCTTGAAAAGCAAATACACACGCGTCGTTGGCTTATGCCCGCAACATATCTTGCAAAGGAATAATTTCAACTCTATTGAAAGCTTTGTCTTTATCTGCTTCTTCCGTTTCTTTTAGCTGCTGTTCGTTAGATAAAATAAGGATTGTGAAATGAGTTGTAGATGAATTTATTTGTACATATCACGAAAATACATAGCAAAAATGAAAATAAATGGAAGCCAAGCCAGAGACCTAAGCTTTTTATAGTTTATAGTTGCGCACAGAGTTTCATTAAGGTAATCGCCAACCGGTTAGCATTACTACCAACGTTTCCTGGTTGTACCTTCGATCGCATCTATTCAGACCTACCTTTAAAAACATCAGCCTCAATAGATATCAATGTCACTAATCATTTAGAGGCGTCATGTTGAAGAGTTTTTAACCGATTCGCAATAAACTATTTACACTCACCTATCTTGATCTTGAGGCTCTTCGATCATGCTGTAACGAGACAGATTCGAGCATCTGCGAATAGGTGGGTCCGAATTGGCTGATCTTGCAATACTATTTTTGGTTACATCAAAACAAGCCCTCCGTCACTCGTAAAGGACGTCATTAGGGTCACCACTCGGTAGAGTCCAGAGGCCTCAATGTCGAGGATGATTGAATCTGGCTCAGCTCTAAACTGGGCGTAGGCGCGACCCAAAGTCGATTATGGTTTTTAGGATAACGAGTGTGACGATCTCAATATTTTATATTTTATTTATAAAAGGCTATTTATAAAGTCCATATCAAACGAAATGCCCGAAACGCCTTAATAACAAAAAATCGGAAACGCTCTTATTGTGGTACACGCACAATATGGCATTGTGGTCGCTTACAGTAACCGACATTCGAAGCTCCACTGGCATGATATTTAACCTTTTGGTTTTTCGAAGACTCGAGACAAATACAAGGAAAGGAAAGACAATGAGGTTTTGTCGCGGAGGTCGGTATTGGCCGTATCTGCTCCTTGTAAACGCCTTTCTGTAACTTAAGCACCGCGTCCATTTCAGGGGAAGAATCTTAAACGCATAATACAAATTAAATATATGTAGACTAAACAGTGATAACAGCCGTTCTCTCTTTATCAGAAGATTTGAAATAGCGTGAATTATCGGTCCCAGTGGCACTTAGACTTTCCCTTTTTGCGATTGTTTTCAAGTTGGTGTACCGTATAACTCGAGTATAATATCGTCTCACTCAACTGAAGCTGAGATCGCTCGAAGAATTTCTTGAATTAACAAGTATAAGATACACCCACTGACCTTAACACCAATAGATTATTATTATTACCAACAAACTACTTCTTCTGAAGAATGCAGCACCTGTTCCGTAGATCAGAATAAATGCCAAAATGGAGACTGAAAAGCCGAAGGCCTAAATACCAAAAACAATAGCCTAATCCATCGCAGCCGTTCTTCACCGTGTTTGAGCATTTCGAGGCGACCCTTGATTCTACCCCGCAAGTCATCTTGTTAGAGACTTTGGTACGGGTTGGATTTCCCCAACATCCTAGACCTGCTGGTAGCCGTTCTAGAGGAGAAAAAATAGGATCGATAATGCAGTCGCAGAGATCCTGCCTTCTCGCAAACAGCCGAAATGACACACAGCTTCAGCTCGCTACTGTTCTCAGTTCTGCTCAAAGACTCAAGTTCAGTTTGTTTCTTAAACCTTAAAAAATAGGTACTCGTAATAAAAAAATAAACAATTTAAATAGATCTAAACAATGAACAAACAAATGAATACTTCTAGGCTTTGTTTCTAAGATAAAACTTTCATTAAGGACAATGAACATACCGAGCAGTGATATACTCCTCGTTACCGTTTATGATTTGTTCTCATCTTCCGAGCAATGTTGTATCTGATCATTAATGAATATGAATAGTTTAACGGCAAAATATGATAAAACCAGTTTTTGAAGTCTTTATTGTTGTCTTAGAATAATAATAATAGTAATAAAGTAGTAATAGAGTAGTAGAGTAATAGAGTAATAAAGTCAAGTAGAGAGACCAGGTAGCAGACACTCCGCACCTGTCTTAATCATTTCTTAAGTCTTTCTGTTTTAATCTAGGATATGCTGTCACATTACTTTGAGCATTCAAAGTACATAAAGAGTTAACTAAACAAAGAGTATTTATCACTAGTACCTACATGCCGCCGAGTATGCAGCGGCAAGTGAGAATTCTTGGTACTGACAAAGCGTACGGTGAATAATCAAAATAATCCTTGCTTAATTCCAATTTTATCCGCGTGTCCTAGATAGCCCCTTTTACATAATCGAGTGTGAAGTTGCAGGCAATTAGCAGTGTAATCACTTCTGTCCGTATTCGGTAAATACGCCGTAACTATCTTGCGCCTACCGTAACTACCTGCAAGAGCAAACAAAACGCCGGCCAGGACAGGGTTATCATCGTCAGAAGATAACGATTCGTTGGATATGGAATTGGGAGGATATAATCAATTATAAAATGCTAGATTAAAACTAGAAAGTGGACAACGATCTCCATGTAACCCAAGCGAGATATACAGCCCGACAGTCAAGGTCAAATGATACTGCGACATCCGACCTTGGGCTGCCTGGTAAACCAGTAAATAAATCATAAACCAGCAATATTTTTAATTTCATCATCCTTATACAGAAAGGAATATGAACTTTTATTAATTGACAACACAAATAGAATCAATGCACGCCAAGAGAAAATTCTAGGGGTAAAAGTGTGAGGCAACAGGAATTCTTTACGCCAAAAGAATGCTAAGGACATGCTATCCAACTCAATGCTTGCGTGTCTCATACGTCCATGGTTTGACCTTACAAGTGACTCTAGATTTTTATGTATGGAAAAACAAATCGTAGTAAAACGTAGTTACGGGCATTGTTGGTACCATTACAGAAGAAATATCCTATGTAACAGATCTTGTGTTTCCGGTGAAGACTTTGTGGCATGTTAGAAATAAATAAGTGACATACCATAACATAATCCTTAATTTTTGCTACTAAAAAGTTTTACCTGCTAGTCTAAATTACAAGGATTTGTTCATACAAGCCTCTAATTAAAATAAGGAGAGAGTGAATGAGGGAATTACTGTGTTTTTGACGAAATAGAATGTAGAACCGATTGAGGTCGTAAATTTCTTGTTATTGTGTTTCCGTTCTGCCTTCTGCAATTGTGAAAAATTGCACCGGTATTTCTAGAATTTGTAGAATACTGCAGAATATATTAGTCAATTGGCATCCATCTTAACCGACTATCGTGTTTCAAAATAAAAGTCCATATACACTGACGTAAAAGTAAAGAATAAAGCGACAAAGCCACAAAAAATACAACGAAAATAACAAACTACATAATTTACGATAAAGTTTTCGCATATTAATATAAAGAATAATGTATAAAGTTTGTGCATTATATTAAAATCAACGAACACGTTCTGCGATCAAATTATCTTCTTGAGCAATAAAAAAATCACTAAGCCTTTCAGCTTATTTCCCACACGAATTATGCGAATTCACACAGCACATTTGGAAAAACGTGTTTTAGAAAAGGGTGGAGGGTAAAAAATGACTTCCATTCTAATTGGAAATAACAAACATTACGTAAATTTAATTGACTAGTAGAACTATTTGAGTTATGAATTCCAGAAGCGGGTATGCCCTGTGTTATTTATCGGTCAAACAGCTGCGGCGTAACTATGATAGTCCAATGAACAATGGCACTATGTTAGTAATAATGATGACCACCAGAGATAAAGAATTAGAAGCCTCTCTCTGCTTCTATAATATTTACATACCGCTGTTCCTCCTCTATTCGCTGACTCTTTTCATTTGACTTTAATGGCACTCAATATTAAGTCTTCTGCTTATACTGCTGTTGCCATCCAACCGCCTTTAACAGCGGGCCCACAACGGTGAAAGATCATGACATCAGCGGCGCCCACTTCTTTGGGCACCGTTGCGGCTGCTCCTATTATCGAAAGCTTTTGAGTTGCGGTTGGCCGGACAGGAAAAAAGTCACACTGGTGTGTATATAGTAATCGCCGTGGTGATCGGTGAATATTCTGCTTCAAGCGTTCTTCCTTTATGACAGTGCGGCGTACCGGTCTCAACGTATTGCCCTCTCCCGTGGCTTCAGCCTTTACGTCCGAGGTAAGTGCGATGGCAAAAATTGACAGCCTCGGGACAAAAATCTCCCTTTCTCGCGCGGGCCCCGAATCTGACTAGTGAGGTTGCTAATGAACCGTTCGTCTGTGGTAGCTGAAGTGTTGACATCTAACGACATCGTTGAACCATTGACCTCCCTAATAATTTTTCTGTTGTATGTAATCGTGATGTCGTGTCATCGTATGACGAGTACACTACGATTTAGAGATTGTGATTTTCTTCAGCAAGAGCGGGAAATACTACTCTACGGGCTGATACTTTCTCCCGATGACGGGTTGTCTCCTATCGGCGACGTCATTAGGAGCGCAGCGCTTGGACAACGTCTGTTTAACCGCAATTTATTAGGCGTCGAGCGTTTGGGCTACGTATGATACACATACAATGGTTGGCATTCAGAACCAAACCCATATACTAATAAATTGCACCAACTTCATAAAATGTGCATAATATTATTCAATATATGTGGAGTAAATTAGCGTAGGAATTATGCATTAAATAAATGCAATAAATAAACTTCATGGATGAAGTGGCACTAATATGGTATACCGTCAAGACCAAAGGGGTTAGCTTGTTTGTACTAGATAAATACATGTTTCCCTTAAAATATTTAAAATGAGTTTTATACACGAACTGATATATATATCGGGATTTGTATACCTTGTTCAGCCTCGGGCTTTTGGGCATTAAGTTTGTTCGTATTGCACTTTGTTACGTTTTACGCGTGTTACCTGTATAGCAAACGTACCTCTTTTTCGGTTTTCTATGGAGTCATTGACCTGACCAACCCGCTGAGCTAATGACGCCAAGCGTCGCTTTGATTGCCGGCAGCCATCAGTTATCCTTGTATCTTTATATAACTCTTTACATAGCAAGTTTAATTATTACACTATGTGATTTTACTCATATTTATGAGCAGAACATTTTTCCTCAATGTCAAGTTTTTCTAATAAAAGTGCTTTGAATTTTCTCCGAAATTATAACTTGAAACTTTAAGTTAACGTTTAAATGAGCCTCTATGGACCTCATGCATGTACTTGCAAGCTAGTAATAGTAATGCTAGCCTTCACGCAATCGACCATGGCCGAGCTCAAAACGAGCTATAAAGCTGTTCTGATATAGGAAAAATGACGTTACTCCTTTAGGTTACGCCTTTTTTCATTAATACTTGAATAATACTTTTGCTATTGTATTTGATGTAAGGAATTACCCCAGTTTGCATAAAATAGATGCTACAGCCGTAAGTGAAGTCAAGTCGACGTCGCTCTTGAATTTACGATACTGAAATTACTGAATTCTTTACTGAAGTCTTTACGATATTCTCTTTTGGAAGAGCGATAACGCTGTAAACGCAGAGTGGTTTAATAATGAGTAATAAACCTATTATTAAAACATTGTCTGCGAAGAACGTACCTATCGTATATTAATTGCAGTAGCGGAGAGTTTTGTGGAGCGGAGAGCATTTGGAAAGAAGATTGAAGATCAGAATGTCATTTTAAATTGTAAGACTATATTCTACGAATGGCTACGGATATACTTAGTTAAAATATATGTGTCATTATTATTCAAGTGCTATTCGAATCGATTTGTGCTATATCTGTTTGTGAACTTGCAGTTTAATTGAATTTAATATACTTTGTTCATTTTCTATTGCCGGCAATATACAGAAAAGTGGAACCAAAACATATCAACATTTAATTACTTGACGGCTCAAAAAATAACTGATAGAATTACTGGCATTTAGTCCGTTTCTTAGCACATTGCATTCCTATTCGATTATTTCTACATTTTGTTAGCTTGCAAGTTTTGGTTTTCCTATGCCTCGGATCGCTAATCTTCTTTTCAAGTTGAGTTTGGGTTAGGCCGATAGCCCTAATGAATTAATTTCAGTAGCAATGAGTGTTTGGCATTAGGAACGCGCTTACGCAAAAAAATAGTACAGTTTGAAATTCGATCTGTCATTTAAACAGATCTCTTATTTATGACATTAGAATAAGGAAATTTAACGGAGCAAGGTTCCCCGACACTCCGGAGCTGTTCGGCTATTCTGTTAGAACAAAAAAGTTTATGCTTTGCTTCTTTGCTTTGCGAGTGATCTGCTTAGTTTGCGACTAGATTAAAGCACGGTCGAAATTTATGTCGCCAGTTTATTATATATGAAAAATATTTACTTAGTAATTAGGCTCGTATGTTTCGTATTTAGTATAATTATTATTTTTTTGCAACACCTCAAGAATGTAGAAGTATTTTAGGTAGCTGTATTGCTACATAAAATCATAGTGCTAATTGGGAAAGTAAACGAATGGTTTACGTTATCACGTACCTACACAAAGGATCTTTTTATTAGAGCTTTTGCACAAATGCGGTGTAAATTGCCGAATAAAATTTACCATAGAATAATTGGCTAAGCATATACTAATAAAATTGCATTAAGATATGTTGTTTAACACATGGTATCATTCCAGACTTAATTTATGGCATCATATTACTTCCGGCAGTATTTGTAAGATCTTCGTGTTTTCGTGACCGTTTACGTTATCGTTAAACGGCGAAATCAAACTACTCATCACGTCTGTTTTGTTCATCTTTTGTTTTCCATGACTAGGCCCTAAATATACAACTTCGCCTATAGATGAATAATATTTCCTACGGCACTACTCATGGTATTTTGCTTCATACTATAGTACAGCTGCATCAATTTTCATTCTTTCCTGTATGCGAGATAGGTAGTCTTTGTTGGTGCTCACTGGCATACATTAGGCGCAACTGAGAACATCCGAATGAAATAGGCGTCTAAAAGATAGAATGGTTTTCAGTGAGTTTCGCTTACTAACCAGCACAGTGGTTGTTTATTAGCTTTGATTTGCTCGATTGTAGAATGACTTTTCAAATTACTCTGCTTTTCTTTGACCTGCATTTGTAGGGTGGCTACAGTAGTGTTTGGTTGTAGTAGTGTGGATGTTGTTTGGCGGTAGCGGCTACCGATCGGTAAGCTCGTGGCGTCATACACCCACTTACCCCGAGGCCTACCATTCAGTTTTCATTTTTTCCTCCGATGCTTATGCTAAGCTGGTATTCCTTCGAAATGACGTTGCAATGGTCACGATAAATGTATTTTATAATTCGACGCGCTTCGATCGAGACTAGTAAAATTCTATTTGGTATTTGAGCGTGGAGTGCCCACATGGAGAAAACGGTGTACTCCACTTGTTTTCTAACTAAGCATTGTTTCAGCTGAATCAGCAGTGTATATTTCTTATTAGTAAGTATTAATAAGTGAGTTGTAAGAAGGTATTCAAGTCAGCTAATAGTTACCTTGATATGAGAAAGTTCTGAATATTTTTATACATTATGAAGCAGGGAAAGACGAACTAGGTAGGTCACTTATTCCCTGAAGTTATTCTTTCTGTGTGCGACTCTCTTCTGCACTAAATCAGTATGGCTTCAATTTTTTTCATCGTTTATTTGATGGATAAAAAACGTAGCCTAGTGTCGCTTGATATGACTGAGAAGGCAAAAGAACAATGATAACGATGAAGTATATTTTCAGATGGTGTTTCCTATTCAGATTGAAAGTTAACCCGCTGCTCCGTCCTCTGACTCTTTTGCTTTCTAATGCATTATCGAGGTCTATCGGAAATATTTAGTGCAATCACTAATCTGTAGAAGGTTGTGAAAATGAAAAAAACACATGCGATAGCAAATTGTTTGCAGTTTGTTCTAGCTAGGTATTGCCTGAATCTTTATTGGTCCAGTGTTTGAAGAACGCTGGGCATGTAGATAGCCGTATTGCACGTTCTTCGACACCGAGGCTCAATTCCTTTCTGAGGTAGCAGGTAAATCGAGTGATCGCTATGTGCTAGTCCTTATTTGTGACATTTATGATGTCCAATGTTTTGTCCATCTTCTTGCCAAAACGTTTGACTCGCAGAGTCAAAGGTTTGACTACCTGTCGTACAATTTAATTTGATCATATGTATATTAACAATTAGCAGGTGCTATTTTTTCTCGGCGGACGGTTTTCGTCGAGTACATAGTTGGCAGTGATCATGTAGTTTTGTTTCATGATTTAAATAACAAAATATATTTTTTTTCCTCGAGGCTCATCAGTTTTAGATTGGTGCTTGTTCTGATCATCTTATTTAGCAAACAGGTCTTTTTCAAGTTCGAAACATTTCCCAGTATTTCAGCGTTACCAATAATTTTCATAGCTCTGAAGACTAACCCCTGGATTCTTGAAATTTTAGTTCGCTATAAATCTCAACCAAACTGTTCCGTGTTCTAACACGCTTCAATTGGTAACTTACCGACAAGAGAACGTTGCTTTTTATTTACTTATCACTTTTCTTCCTATCTGAGTTTTTGCCCGCTGGCGGAAAAAGAGAAACCAAAGATGCTAACTAAGATTATAAACAAAATACGATGCTCTTCGATTTCGTCGCAAAGAAAAAATCTAAATTTTCATGGAATCCAGTTTGCGACCAAATTGTTAACGTTATTCTTTCCTTTGTATTAATGGATTCAATGGTTATTAAAAGAGTGTAATAATATTCTTCGAAATTGTTTAATAAAAATATATTACTCTAATAACTTGTAGTATTACATATAATGTTCTTTGTATAGTAATAACTTTGTATAGTTTTATCCAGTAGCAGTAATTAAGTTTCGTCCTAGGAAAATTTAAGCCTAATCGACCATACAGGCGTATCATGCATTTTATTAACGTACTTTTTGTGTGTGTATGATGTCTTTCGGCGTCGTCGTTTTTTTTCATGATCATAAGATGTCGTCACCGCGTATGACCAAGGGCCAGTTGCGCGAGGCACTTTCTGATATTGGGGTCAAGACGGCACCCAAGATGAGGAAACCTGAACTTGTTAAACTTTACAGGAAGAACGTACTTGATCAGAATGTGTCCACAGTCTCTCCTAATGATTCCCTTATTGGAGGTTTCAGCTCAGATGAAGAAGAGCCTATGAGTATAGATACAAGACACATCACAAACGGAACCGACGTGAAACACCTCACCGATGATGAGATCTTCTCCAAACTGAAGGACCTCGGTAGGTATACACTTCCTGTTTTAACATGTAAGTGTAGTTACTACAAAATGTTACCTTATTGTTGCCATCAGAATAACCTTAATTTTGTATTTGATTCGAGTTCTACCCGCCATATATCTTTGTGCTCATCTTTTGCCCATCATTTTTTAAATGTGACTTACTGGTAAAGCTACTTAAGGTTAATGAACTCACCTAGGTGATTTGGTGCAATTTAAGCTTTGAGTAAGGTTTAAATTACATAACTCAATTGTTTTTTTCCTATAAACGTACTAGGTGAGCATGTCGGTCCAATTCTGGATTCGACTCGATCCATCTATGAGCGGAAGTTGATCCGTCTTCTTGGCGGCGGTGACGCTGATGGGGACAAGTTGGATAAGAGTATCTCCAGTTTCTCAGCCGACGAGGAAGAAGAGGAGCCAGACAAGGAGGAAACAGATGAGTATGACGTGATTGGGGCTACAGGCGACAATAACGAACACCTTAAAAGCAGCAGCCTTCCAGAGAAGTTGCTTGACGATGGTGGATTCCTTAAGACATCATCATTTATCCACGAAAAAGTGGAGCAGACCGACGGAAATATGGTTAGAACCCGTCAAGTGCACTCAGTGAAGACGTACACAAACGAAACTTACTCACCTAACGGAAAATCTTTCGTGCCTCCTCCACCCAAGAAGCGAAATATTCCAGTCCTAGCAGCGGTGGCAATTCTTGTGCTTCTTATCATTGCAGTTCTCATCTGGTATGTAAAACTCCCAAAGTATTTAGGGCGGTTTTTCATTATAATCATTATATATGTGTCAACGAGGTTATTGTATTCTAGAAATCATAAAATTAGGCGGGGTCGAAGTATGTATGTTTACACCGGACTTGGTGAGAGCTACTTTTCCCTTAAAATCTTGCGACGTAATGCCGTCAGGCTTCGCTATTTTAGTATTTAAAAATAGTCACATTTAACAAACTGGACACTAGATATGGACTGCTGTTCAGTAGACTGAAGGGTGTCAATAGTTTAGTTTTGATTTACAGGGTGAATCTGGAACCTGGAAGACAATTCGACACCGTGCCCACCACAGCTGAAGTCCCTGTAGTTGCGAAAGTCGCCAAACCCCAAGGCACCGTAGCCGGTGCAACAGGTGGCCCTCCGAAATAGTTCTAAAGGAGAACCTTGCCTCGCTCAATGTTAGATAAACATAGCTTCTATTTGGTTTCAAGAGTTGAAAAAATACTCAGTTATGACTATAAAACTAATACCATAAGAATTAAATTTATTCTCAACTAGGTGTGTTCTAATTTCTCAGGAAAAACCTGTTTTGAATGATAGGATTTAAAAACAAAACTATGAAAAGTGAAGCATGGCCTGTCGAAATAACGGTATAGGAGCGTCAAGTAGGCATCCATACAGCACCCGAAGTGCACAAAATTGCAACAGGAAGAATTTATACACAAAGACTGTGTAGTGCATTTTTATATGCATATTAGCACATAACTAGGACGGATAAACCATCCCGTTTTTCACGTCAACAAGACAATTGTACTAGAACTGCAGTACCCATATTGCCCCAATATATATATATATATATATATATATATATATATA
>MNPL01006458.1:0-10173 GCA_002081605.1 Tropilaelaps mercedesae | reverse complement strand
TATATATATATATATATATATATATGTATATATTATTATATATATTATTATTATTATTACTATTATGGAGTATGCTTTTTATGGACACGTTACAACGTACGTTTCTTTTCAAAATATATAAAATTATTTCCATGCAGCTGACTGGTCCTCGTAGTTGGCCGACCATAACTATAGTTTTAGAGCACTCGTCAAGGCTGATCACAAGGTCAGCTGTTTCACTTCAGTGCATACCGTCTGCCATCCCTAACCATCTGATCTTGTACGACAGGCAGTAGGAGACTTCATGCCTTTAGGGTGTGTATACCAGATTGCCGATGCTTTCGCCATCTATGTACAAAACTCCTGGCAGAGGCACAACCTCGGAAAAGTAAGACATCCCGACGAAGTGGCAGACGCGGAATGTGTACGAAGGGAAACGCTAATCATATTTACCGTAATATAGTCTTGGGAGCCATTCAGATCATCTGCAGACTTGTATCAGCGCATGAGTCGTTAAACGTCTTGATAAAGCGACATTAGGTCGGGTAATACTTGGCCCCATGGCTATCGGAATAGCGGGACATAAATAAGTTAAGCATTTAGTGTAGGAAAACTACGAAATTACTGGCAAACGTTGAATGTGTATCTTACATTATATATATATATATATATATATATATATATATATGTATGTATATATATACACGGGACTCCTACAGGTGGTAAAATAAGTACTGTTCATTGACCACATGTGAGGATTTCGACACTGTTCGATACACATTCGATACTGTAATTTGTTTGCGCTTTTTTTGAGATCCAAGGGGGTCTCAGAAAAGAGATGTAATTTATCGTCGTTCGCGTCACAATGAACAAGCAAATGTATAAATACCTACAAAAATGCGTGTTGTTATCTTTTTCACAAAATCTATGGATAATAAGACAAAATAAGCTCTAATAAAACTTGCCATTTTTTTATCGAATCTCGAACCTTTTATAGGAGAAAAGCCAAAAACTGACGACTGAGAACGTTCTATATATTTCGGCTCATGTTCAATTTCACTAAAATAAATTACGATTTTTTAAAGTTACGATTTAGTCAACAAGCACCTGTTTTCACTACATACCCTCGAGCTGTTTCATAGAGCTTCTGAAATTCACATGGCAACTCCGCAAGAGATTTTTCCTTTTCGTGCAAATTCGTGCAATTGAAAAAGGAAAGTTACTGGATAACGCTCAAAATCATGACACGATAGCATCCAAGCACCCGTCTTCACCCTTCGAACACCTCGATTTCTTGCATCTCTGCCTTTTTGCGCACCTTAGATTAAACCTTTTTTACTTCACAAACTCCGGTTTATCATTCCATTCTTTGTGCAGACGGCGACTTAGCTTCTTTTTGCAAAAATCATAAGAACCATCCATCCAAATTAGGGAAACCGTGGGATAGCAGAGAATATCGAAGGTGGTGTATGAATCGATCAACGCGGTCTGGTAGTGTGTTTAGTTAACAGTCCGCTAGACCTTTTTAAGATCACCGCTGGTGTCAAAGACTTCAAGCCAGATTATTGTGCACCGTAGACAAAATTGATTTTTTATCAGCGAAGCCAATTAGAAGGCACCACCTGAGGTTAGTTCTGTTGACGTTCTAAAATCAGTAGGTCGTAGGTTGTCTATGAAGGAAATAATGGATCTGCTGATTATTATTGGTCAAAGCGCTGGTTAGGCCAACCTAGAGCGAGGCGTCTATGGAACTGTGTGTCTGTGTATATCCGCTCTACGAATAGCAGACTGTGTGGAAGGCATCACGGGAACTAGTCTAAACGTCCAGGAGACTAGCTTTCGCTAAATAACGAAATTTAATTTCTTCTCGCTCGGGTATCCGTGCTATATCGCTCGGGAACTGGTCACCATCGCCCCTGCCTCGCTTTCCCTCTGTTGGAGCACCGCGAAGAGTGGATTTGGGTTGGCCTTTTTAGAGATGATGGGTTTTTCGGCACCTGATGACAGCTGGCTGAGCTACGGTGATTTCTTCTTTTGCTGCCACAGCTCGGAATCCTCAAATTCGGTGTGAACAAAAAGAAGGAAGTGGAAAGCCCGCGATGCTTGGCTTGCGTGGCCATCCTAGGGTACCCTCGCAGGTCTTGGTATAGTAGTCCGTATTTCCTTTTCCTTTATCCTAGCGTTCATGGCGAACCTCGTGGGAATGAATAGACTTTATCAAAAGCAACGACCAACCTCTTCTTCACTACAGAGTTTTCCAAAACGAACTACTTTTCTTTCCCACCAACACATTCTCCAATCCCTCCGCGTTTTCTTACGTTCCAAGACCTGAATTCTTTGTTCTGCCTAGTTCTATAAAGTTCTCCTAACTGTTACTGCTCTTAACGTGCATCCATCCTGCAGCTTCCTAAACTCTACGCCATGCCTCACATATAACCAGTCGGCAACAACTCTTTTGACCACTGCGATTTATTTCTTCGAACTGCCGTCACAGTTTTTCCGTCAAAGCCTCAGCATCATGCCGTTATGGTGGTCATGGCCAACCTGTCAGATTTGAGCAAATGCTGAAACCTGATTCGAATATATTGCTAGGCCTTTGGTAGATTTGGTAGATTGGCGGAAAATGCGTTAATACATGTCAATACCACGAACTTCCTTTCCCGTTCACTTACCATTTTCCAACAAACACGCAATTCTCTGCTTGTTCGTCTCCTCGTTTCTATTTAGCCGCGTAAAACTTGTGTCTCCGCCAGGTTTTGATTTCTGTGGGCATTCGCTATTGCGTGGCCGAGCAAACTTTACATCGAAGTCGACACGAGAGATTTCCACTATTCTCTGCTGTGGAAAGAGCGAGAGAGAGAGAAAGAAAGTTATAAAGATCATGAAGACTCTATTTTCGACATACATAGTACACCTGAAACCCCGTAACCACGATGAAAGTAAAGCAGAATACGACGGGAACCTAGGAAAAGGAAAAGCGATCTGAACGGCGTCGCATTTAAATTTCAAAATAGGGTGCCTCTCGGGCTCCGTCGGCCCCTTTGCCAATTGCCTCCACTCTACACGCCTCGTCGTATGGTTGTATTTCCCTTTTCGCTGTACCAGGATGGACTGCACTACCTCCGTGGAACGCTGCATCACTGCCGTTACTTGTTCAGTGATTGAGTTTTTCCAACTCATATTCTGCACGTGACTTTCGCGCCTGTTGAATAGCAGGAAAAGAGCTATAAGGGGTTAAATAATGCAAGTGGCGTTCTCAAGTTTACCTTCGGGTGATTCAATAGTTTACTGTCAGTCCAGTTTCTTGCAGGCTCGATGTAAATTTATGGACGACATAAACGGATATAATGGTCGACGTAGAAAGGGAAAACGTGAGGGCTGATGACGCAGTAGAACGGTCGTCTGTGCTTCGATGGTGCAGTCCAATCAAATCCTTTCTGTCTACTCGCGCGGAAATCAGTACATTACGGTCCTGTTGATTTTTGCTCCGACACTCTCAACAATGGAGACAATCTTGGCGGTTGTATCCTTCTTATCTACGCTCGCTCTCAACTCAGGGCCACTTGGCTAGCGTTGGACACCCGATGGAGTACGGCTACCATTGACATACGTTTGTAGACCCTAGTTTACCTTTTTGGTAAAAGCAAAATCTTATATAGAATGCTGATCTAATTTGTTGAGATTTTTTTAACTAGTTATATTTCTGCAGTGTAAATCCAGCCCGGTAATGTCTAGCGTAGTGTAACGGAAACGGTCTACCAAAGCAAGCTGAAGGTTAGCGATTGAAACATGTTGAACTTACTAAGGAAAAGTGTCACACGTAATACTGTTTCCTCATGGCCATTCTTACATGTGACATCTTTTCTTCAGTCTTCGTGAAATCTGTGTATACTGCATTTCGAAAGATTAATTCACAACCCATATATTAGTCCATACATGTCACTTATGATCGCTTTGTAAACATTGTTTGCTTACATCGCGTCCTACCCTTGAGCTGGTTTTCTGACCTTTTTCGCTTTTCGACGTGTCTAGGGCGCATTCTCTCCGTCGGAACTCTCCGGATGTGGCTTCAACGTAGGTCCTAAATATTTTTCGTACGATCATTCATATCAAGAATCAGTCTCGAGTTACATATTGTTATCCGTAATTAAATATTTTGAAATATATATACATATTTCTAATGCCTGCCAATTAAAAAATTATTTTAAGGATGCGTGGCGAAAGATCTATTTACAAACAAAACTGCCAAACTACGAAATAAACCCTGAGCGGATCTAATTCATAACGTTAGCCGTAGCATTCACTGAAGTTTAAGCTGATCTAAATTTTTCTTATCGTTATTACTTGATTATTTCTAAAATCTTAAACCCTATAAGATTTTGCGCGAAAGCTCAAACGACAAGGAGTAGTAGCAATGTTAACTTATTTCGCTAAACTTTGGCAGAGGCTCTATTTTAACTGTCAATAGAGAGCCCTTTACTACTTTATTTCATGGTCGCACCACTGAATCTAATTAAACAAGCAATCACAATTATATATTTTATGTATCAGATAGAAAAAAATAACAGCTATTCGACTTTGTTGAATTATCGCATGCTTTACTCAAATGCAGGCTACGAGGCGCATGGCAAAAAAGCTTCACATCGCCAAACCAGAACCTCGAGTGGTCTATTTTTCTGAAATTCTCGTAGGTAAATTCATGTCGATTAGCGAAAGAAAGCAGCATTAGTTACATGAGGAGAGTCTCTTGTGATTATCTTTAAATAGGTTAATAGGTTGCAAGGTTCACGAGCATTTCGCTTGCAATCAAGTGATATGGTGCAGTTAGCCTCAAAAAGCCTGTCTGCCCATACCGATCAGCTATTTGTCATGGTTTTAAAGTAGCGCTATTTAATCTTGTGGATTTTCGAGGCCATGTATGTAATACGGTAGACGTACGCAATATTATAGATTTTTCATGTTATATACTATGTAACTATTGCAAAAAATGTGTCCGATAGTTCTACCCGTTTTAAACTCAGCTTGGGATGGCTATATGTTCGAGCAGAGCTGCATTACATTCGGCATTACATATGGACACTATAAAGCGCAGAGATGTGTTGATTCGGTAACTGTTCTAAATTATATTTTTTCACGAAGTTGATTTAATAAACGATAGGTATTTCAATTGGGTATGGCATTACCTAATTGGGTTTTATTCATGTTCGTTTACAGGAGCTGTCGTTGTATATAGTCGGATATTGTTAAATACGTTTTCGTGGCCATTGCCACAGAATGTGACACTTCGACTAGGATGCCTGTTTAACGCCAATTTACCTGGGAAAGTGCATTCCCTTGGGACGAGCCAAGTTTTTACAGATTTCTGTGGTTAGCTAACGATATTGGAAATAGCATTTTTCACTGTCTGCTTCGCGTGCGTCACCATTAGACCGATTAGCGTGCCATGATTCTTAATACTCCCCATTCGTGTAAATTCCAAAGGAGGTTAGGAATCTCTGCAAAAGTCCGTAACCTCCGCGAAAACCTCACGTTAGATTCTACAAACTTTAAGTAGCTTAAACAGGCTACTATATGCAAAGTAAATTCTTCCCCGGCTATTTTGCAGCAAATCAAAAAACATTTTAATCTTGGAGAGGCTTAAATATGAATACCTTAGATTAAATAGTCGCTGACAACGATACAAGCATCCGATGTATTTCGTTTAAAGTTCATTCTATTATATACGGGCTTTATTTCTTTAACATCTTGTTAATCGCAATAACCGAAGCAACCACGATTTTACACCTTTGCACGAGACTGAACTAAAGAGTTACAACAACTGTCTCGATTACTTAGTTTATTAACATTTTGACAGGAATAAAGGTAATCTCAGTTCACATTGGCACAGAGTAAAATCGACGCAGGCACGTTGTGTTTCACGACAACTGCAGTTTGTTAAAAAGCCAAAGAATTAGTTTCCTAAATTTCCAATTTTTGGAGCGAGGGCTAAGCTTAACAACGGGTTTACTGTTAACATTAACCTGAATCAACACTAATGCCTCGAACGAGGTTCAATGTCAACTAATTGGTTCTACATAACAGAATAAAATCGACCACAGTGGTTTTCCTCGGTAACTCGTACATTGATAACAAATGAGGGGTTATCAAAGGGGCAAAATCATGAAGAGAAAATTAGTGTTATGGTTTTATATAGAACAGGCAGCGCGTATAAATTGAATGAATTGTCAATGTATGCACATAAAGTTCCTATGACGTCAACAAAGCACAGAAACCCAGGTCTCATTGCGCTGTTTTTGCCGTCAGTTTCCTGTGTTTGCCAGTCACAACGGATGATACTGGCTAAACGATTTGCTAACCTTTTTTTATCCAAAATGTGCTCCTTCGATTTTCATTTATGCCGAAAATGAAGCGCCTGCCATACGATCTACCCGAACAGAGGCGAAATAAGGCTAGGTTGCCGTTGAAAAGTAAAGCCGTTGCACTAGCTCTGTATACGTGTGTGCCAACAAGTGCGTTTGTGGGAGAAACCACAAGACTAGTGGCACGCATATGAAGTGCAATATTACGGATCGTACATATTTTTAAAGTCGGTAGAAACATGTCTGTTTGATGAAGAAATAAAGACCATTCGCGTTCTTCAATCTATCGATGATAGCCGCGCTGATTGTGGCTAGAAGAGATAATCGAGGGCGACATCAAATAGGTTTCCAATAACGACAACACTTACCATTATTCCAGACTCTCTACATCGTGGCCAGCAGTCATGACTACCGGGCATTACTCGTTGGTACAAGTCGATTTTGTCTCCTCGACCTTTATGGGAATTTATCAGAGGCAGCCTTGATGGAAATTCGAACACGATTTTTTGAGTCAAAGGAATAGAAGTAGCATTCTCCTGCGCAAAGAATCTAGCGACTTAATTAAAATATCTACTAAGAAACCGCTAACTGGAAAACGGTCAACTGACTCGGGTACCAATTCAGCCTCTGTTTATAGCATCTCGAGACCGCAGAGTCCAGATTGGCCGTTTGAAATACAAAAATGAGCTCGGAAATGAGCTGCGAGTGGAATATTCGAGGCAGCTGCTGAGCTATAGCCTCGCTAGTTGTGGTGATACTAAATGGAGTTATCGGTATATTAAATTAGGCGTTAGAATATCGAATACTACACCACGCGTAACTATGGGGTCTAAAGATTTTCATATGTTTACAGTACGCGCTCAGCTATTTAGTTTTGTATTCGCCATTGATCACTAAAAGTTCTTTAATGTCAAGAGAAAACTATTCTTGTTTACAGTACGCCCACATGCGTCGGGGTAACAATGAATTATTGCGTCATATAAGCAAAAAAGTTTTTACGCTGAAATTATAACAATACCTGGGGTTAAATTATATTCATAACTGTTTTTTTCATCAACTGGTGTCTATAAACGTTTGCAGTTGAAACTGAATGACAGCTTGTGTTCCTAGCAAGAAGGCACTGCTGTGTCCAATCGTTTGTTACTTGCTATTTTGGTACGTTCCACACAACATGGTGTTAACTATGAGTAAATTTTCGCGAAGACGCGTTCGCCTGTAATGATCCTCTGTCCCACGTTGGAATTGTATAGCTCTGTGCTTGCCCCTGATAATCTGTGTATCTTTGTATTTGTGCGCGTGTCTCTTTATTTCTGTGTTCTAACTGCAGATTCCTCGTCGCTGCTCGATGACCTCCCTTGGGCCTTACTCTGGGAACACCGATACCATACTGACGCAGCCTGTTTCTGGCGCTGGCGTAGGCGCCGGACGCTGTCTTTGCACTCATCCTGCGCCCGCACCCCAGCCGCCCATAACAGCCTACGCGTCGCGCTACTTCCTGCAGAGTGACCGGGACAGAAGCATCTACCACAACCATAAGCACGGCCACCAATGTCTGTGCTACCACTCCGTATACAACCGAAACAGACGGCAGGGCGCCATACATGTGAGTAGCGGCTGTTCTCTGCCACCAACAACAGTAACATCAACACCACAACCACCCAACCGCGCTCCGACTCTAGCTGATGCCCTTCACCGCACGATAGAGCCATATTTTGTGTAGCTTATCCCGGTCAACCAACCTCCAGTATTCCCATACTTCGCTAAAAGCTATCGTTCAGTTCCGCTAGGAAATCCGTTGAACTGTTATTTCACAGACGAAAGTTCTTAGTGTAGATCATAATAGAAACGTGTGGGGCAAGTGCTGATTAAGGTCATAACTACCGCGTCGACGCACTGAACCGTCCGTCATCATTGTAGCGTGTTCCTCTTTGTGGTTTAATAGCAATAGCCACTCAGGCGCCAGAAGTGCATTTTACTTACCGAGAGAAATTTGGGAGCAATCGTATTGAGTTGATCATAGTTATTTGTATATTGCGTAGATTAATTAATCTAGACGAAATCAATGTCTTTTTAAGAATGTACTACATAAACCTTTCCTAATGGAAACTAATTAATACTCATTAAGCTCACGTATAGCTTTAACAGTGACGAACTGCTCTTTCAAAATATCACTTCTACAAAACATTAATGTTTTAACTTAGCTGCCAGGTTTTTTCATCGTTGAATCACTAGATTTAGAAACACAACCGCATACAATCCAACTAGCCGCAATTAAATACCTATGCGGTAGAATTTTCCGATTTTTAAGCGAAATATCTATAATAAAAAAGTTTAGTTTTCAGATCAAGTTTGAATAAGAATAGCTTCAGGGCCAGTTAGATGAAGCAAAAGCGTTTTCTATATGAGACAATGTTTCTAGTAGAGGCAACGTATTAGAGCTTAAAGGAAGTTTTAAACCACAACTTTTAAAGTACCTTCCGCTAACAAGCGAAACTTTGTTAAGATCTCATGCGATCTATTGAAAGGGACCGTCGTAAATAGAGTATCCTTTCTGGCCGGTCGGTTAGGCGGACAGTATTTATGGTTTCAGCTAAATGCTAAGGAATTCCCTTCGAATTTGGAGCTGTCGTTTGGTGCCCGTCCCTCTTTCTTTATACAAGCGCTTATTTGCCTAATGTCTCGGTATGGACGTATCCGAAATACATGCTCGTATTCATTACTCGCACGTATTCATTGAGCGTTACATTTTCGGTTGTTTTACAATAGATTCTGAGAGGGCATTCCATTAAACGTGACATCCGGTATTTCGCTGGCCTTTTGAAGCGCAAATGTTTTGAAGGCCTGGCGGTCGTACCTCCCTCAAAAACTGTGCCTGACCTCGCGCCTTAAACCTTCCTGTTCACCTTTGCGTTCCGATGGACTTGAAGAAACTGTAGTTCCACCATTGCGTTAATACGTCGAAGACGGTGAAGGTGCGAGAAGGAGTAGATCATGATAGCCTGCTCGAGAAACGGAAGCGCGTCAAGCGGCGACGAAGTAGAATACCTGGATTCCGAAAAACCGTTCGCCCGTGAACAACGAGCTGCTCCGCTCGCCACTCAAGGGCACGACGCGCATTTCCACGCAAAGCATAGCAATCCTATGAGGATCGCAGGGACATAGACTTGTATCATGTTGGCCATTTGGCAGAAATATCGCGCTGGGAAACAGCACTCCATGTTGCTTTGACATACCCAGACATCTTCTTCAAAAGGGATGATGCTTTTTTCTGGCCGCCATTTGAGAGATGCATCCAGACGTCTCATCTTCCTTTTTTGCATGCAGCGATAGTGAAGGCTTCAAACAGAACGGACGTTCTTCAAGGCGTTGTTTCCACAGCTGATTCACTTAGCTAAGGAAATGGATAGGTTCTACGGTAAACAGTGCCAGTAACCTCATCGTTACCGCTTTCCGGTATAAAACATCGGCTCTGCAGTGTTGGCTGGTGACCAAGTAGTCGAGGGTGTAGGATATACAGGCTTGAGTTCATTCGGGTTAATTGTATAGGTTTTTTTCTGTTCGTGGCCGTTTAAAAGTGCAGCCACTATACCGCAATATACTTCAGTGTAATAAACGGCTTAATCCTATCTCGCCGGTTAGATTAACAAATCAGCTGTTCATTTGCAGAAGCGCCATTCCTAATACGCCGAACAAATCAATTGTTGTAATGTAGACGACTTCTTTCAAAAACTAATAGGTACTCGTTTGAATTTGATTATAACTCTAAAGAGCATAAATCGTTGCAGTTTTGCACATCGCTCCTATATATATATATATATATATATATATATATATA
>MNPL01006457.1:0-13618 GCA_002081605.1 Tropilaelaps mercedesae | reverse complement strand
ATATATATATATATATATATATATATATATATATATATGTATATGCGTTATGAACCCGATCAACATATTGTAAATAAGCCTCAAATACTTCAGCTTTCCAACTTTTAAATATATAATCACAAATGATTCTATGAAATGTGTTATTCCGCTTTACGATTGACTGAGTCACTATAATAGTGATTCAAAGGCATTGCATAATGTTAAACTTTTACAAAATACCTTGTAGCAAACACAAAACATTTTTTTCATTTTTATATTGCTAAACCAATTTTTAGAATAACAAAAGGACAAGTGTCTATATGATTTAATATAATACGTACCTAACAATGCGACTAAATATCGGTACCACTGTTACATTAAAAATCATCCACTTCCAAGTTCCTATGCTCACCTACTTAAAAGCATTTAAAGTTCCCTCTTATTAGTTTTAAGGTGAATGAGGACTGGCTTATATTCTTTTTCTGAGATACACTTTAATCTCAATGGAGTTGTGAATAAACAGAATCCGAAAAAACTCGAAAAACTCTGACCTGGCTAGCGAACAGTCATCACATCCATCATTCACAGTAATCCGGTTAGCCATGTAGGACTTTATCCTAACCCGGATGCAACCCATTTGAAGCCAGTGGTCATTCACGGTATAATTAGTGAAACAAGCACTAATTAACAAGCTTAGATACTCGAAAAATGTATTTTGATTTGTTTGCATAGAATTTGACAAATGCGTAGTTTTTTTCATGAAGCCCATATGTATTCTCATTTGTGTGTTATTATAAATTAACCCCATGTGAAATGTCTCATTTGCACTTGTTTCTATGCAACTTTGAGAATTCGGAAAAAATATAAATGTTAAAAATAACTGCGACCGGCACCAGTTATGCACAGAAAACCAGAATATGTCAGCTATTCGAAAAAATACTGGAAAAGATCTCTACAACAAGCGATTTTATGGACGTCTAATATCGTGCACTGTACAAAGGGCGTATTTATATGTGCCTCTGTTCTACAGGTCGCACAGCATTCAAAATGTTTGTTTGAATCGTGGAAAGGTATATGCATGCCATCAAATTCAGTGTCAATAAACTGAGTTACTTATTTTCTACCAAAATAAATAGCAAAAATTATTTTTAAGTCATGTCTTTAGCAAGGTGTTACCTTTATTTACACAGTGACGCCTTTTTATCCGAGCGTTCATACAGCGTTATTACTAAGTACAATCCCTGCAACCAGCCTCACTAAGGCAGATATTTAAGTTCGTTAAGTTTTCTTTATCATTATTCGTTTAGCTGAGCTTTAAAATACACAATTATTGCGATTCTTGTTGTGTTCTTTCTTGTTACTATGCATCCTCCTTATTATTCCACATTTTTGCAACGTCATGTTCCCGCTAGTGAAGCGCACCTCTGCACATCAGGGTGCTTGCTTTTTGGATTTGGTTTGAACCGGAATCGATGAATTTTTTAATGAAGGTAATAAATTGACTAGGTTCTACCTCTTCCGGACTTTGCGTTCCCGCTGACATCTTTCCGCCAGTGGCCACTCTGGTGTTCGCTTTCGTAGCTTATCGGATTCCTTTTGTTTCTCAACAGGTTGTATCTGACGAACGTTGCTCGCGTCTCCCACAAGAAGGGTATGTATATTATTCTCGCGATTAACGGCGAACTCTCCGTGTCCATAAAGTCAGCCGAGTAGACCAGCTCAAAATCGGGGTGTTTCGTGAAGTTCGGCTCCCGGCTAGTCACAAGCGGCCGATCGGAGTCGATGAGGAAGTGGCACTTCGACAGACCGATGTACCGGGACGGCTCCTCACGATTCGCGTCGTTCATCTCCGTTGGTAACGTCCGGGTGGCGTCGACCCCATTGCCGAACGGCTTTGGAAGCTGGCCCCGAAACTCCGATTTGATGAACTGCAGCTGCCAACGATCAGGCAGAAAGTATGATGTTGGAAACCTATGCCATTCTTTGCCCACACAGAGGTTGACGGTATGCGTGGGCGGGAGGCGCTCGCCAGCGTCCTCGGGATTGGCAAATCGGTTGAGCTCCATCGAAACCGTCATCGGAGCGTTGTACGCTTTATATAGCAGAATGCAACGACTCATGCCGATAAAGCAGGAAAACATAACTGGCAGCAACCACCAGAAATCGTTCAGGTCGAGGTGGTGTCGAAACGTGGGCTTATAGAACAGGTGATGTACCCACCTCTGCACTAGGTCGAAGCAGACCGCCGCATTGAGAAGAATCAACGGATACACTGGGTACAGGAAACGCTCCTCCTTATGCGGTTGGCTGAAGAAGATTGCGAACCAGATGTACATGCCCAACAGTGGAACATGCTGCAGACGCTCGGTCGGCAGTCCAAAGCATCTCGTAATGGCTAACAAAGGGATGGCGGCCAACGCCATCACAAATACATAGTTAAAATTAACTATTCCGTTTCTAAGATAAAAGTCAAATGGCTCGACGCCGTAAAGATTTGGCCCATGCGGACTAAACAAATTGTAGAGGACAATGTTCAACGAGGCGAACACCACCTTGCCGAAGTAGACGCTGTCAAAGGCCACCACCACGGGTATGATACACAATGACGACACTATGCCGTGCTTAATAAAGTTGAGCACATACGTTCTGTCGCTTTTTAATAGCACTTCGATAAGGATAGGCAGAATCAGCACGCCGGTAAACGGCCAGCCCGCCACAACGTTGAGGACCATCGAAAATACCGCGAAGAAATAGTTCCCTTTCCACCATGCTCCGTACGAGAGCATAACGAGCTTCATGCCGAAACTCGATGGCAGAAAAGCGGCCGACGAGATGAACATCCCGGCAGCAAATACGCTAAGCAGGAAGTATATCTTAGCGATGTGGTCGCCGAACTTTCGCCGGATAGCTTTGTAGAAATAGGCTTCACAACACGCTTCGACAGCGGCTATAACGCAGCGCATGAAATAGAAAACCAGCGTGCGCTGGTCCTGCAACAGATTGGTATACACGAAACCGGGCAATGCGTACAGCCATAGATACGCGTACGAACGTATGGCAAACGCCGGACTGTACTCCCAAGTTTGCATACCTTGGCCATACATGAGGTAATGCGTTGGCTCCCAATAGTTATAGGTCTCATCGCAATCTTGAATATTGCTCCAAACGGCCGCGCATAGTCGCGCAGAAAGTAGCACCTTGAATGCACTGAACGTCGCCGGCGTCCACGTAAGCGGCTCCAACGTGGACCCACCGTCACCTTGGCCATCTAGCGGAGGGAACACCTTCTCTGGGACAATGTCAAAACTGCGCGTCGGCCTATTGGCAGGTCTGGTGGTACGATGCCTTGCTTCCATTGCAGGATAAGCCCGCGCCGGTGCTCGAAGCACCGCTATGACAACCTCAGTGCTTCGCCACCCGATGACAACATCTGATCGCCAAAACAAAGTGCGGTGGACGCCGGCCCACCTCACTGCGCTAGCTCGACTGCTCGAAACCAGCTGATTGGATGAACGCATAGAAGCGGCGTAGCCGGGCGTATGTGCAAATGCCAGGAACGATTAATTGGTACTCATCCTTAAATGGCATATCATGTTAAATACCAAGGATAACTGTGATAGAAAACGTTATTTTTTAAATTGGATGTATTCATCAACGAATGTTGATTCCAAGGGGTGCTTCCGCCAGTTAATTGCTACCGCACGAATTGCAGTATATTCTATACAAACGTGCATCCAAGAAGTCAATTCATTTTGCTATTTTGATATGCGTTCACGATGATTTAATAAAATCGGAAGAGCCATAGCAAACGTTTTATAAGTATATAAGCAGGTATCTATAAATAATTATCTATTCCCTTCTATATCTGTACTGTGCGTTTCACCATGAACCGGTATGGTTCAGTCAAGTCTACATGCTTCCTTACTGTCAGCGTAGTGACCCTTGAATTAGACCGACTTGAGTATTTAACGTGTCGAATTACTAAAGCAGGGTTAATATAATAGACTGAGTTACTTCACGATGTAACCTCATCAATGAATGCCATGTGTACACGTCACCCGCATCGCGTCTCCATGGAAACCGTTTATTCGCCGTAGAGAGAGAGAATTCTGTTCTCCTTTGGTTAGGAGTCTTGACCGGCACCTGTCTGAGAATATTCCATTGGTGCGTATTCATGACCTAACTTCCACCCAACAGCCATTGCCTTTTTATAGAGTTGAGAAATAGCTAATTATTTTTATCGTACATATAACAATTAAATGAAACTTTTATGCGAAATGGAATACAGCTTCTCTGGCTGACTTTAAACTAAGGTTCTATTATGATACAAGATGACTGTATTGGCGTATTAGCCGGAGCAAAGTTGTTTTAAATGCTTTCAGGGGAAATGTCAAGTAGTTTAAAAGCACTTAGCATCCGTCATTCGTTGCGTCCAATGCGTGCACTAAAGTTATTGAAAATCGTTAGATATTATATGACCACAATTGATGAGGTTATTGGCTTGTGGACGTCCAGACGGATCCATGTTAGTTAGCATAGTGATGGTTTTCGAAGTGCAAAGACATACTGGTGACAAAGGAAGTGTCTGTCGTCGAAAATACTTTTTTTACACTAAATACGCGGACTCTGAAGGAAGCTAAAAAGTTAACCAGCTGCCTGCCCATAGAACACTGTCCGAGCATTAAATGGCTCTCTATAGTAACTCGCACGTTGTTGTGAACGTTTGGCGGAATCAGTGAATTTTTCGATGACGAGCAATAGGTTCCAATAACAGTGTTTAACCCAGAGAAATACGTTGTAGACAAGACGATATGCAACCTTTACGCCTTTCGCAATCTCAATTGTTCGACAATTTTGCGCGAGAGGCACCGATGTTCGTATATGCCATATATATATACGTATAAGCCAATGTATGTAAGACAGCTATGTTGCGATCTGTAATGTATTTAGCAATATGAGGTACTAGTTTGTCTCGTTTCAGGAGGCGAAAGAGTATGTCGTTATTTAAAGTGCGTGATTTTTGGGAGGCTCGCGGTGCGGATGATGAAGAATTTTCCGGAGGTTCGGCCATATGCTATCAACTCATCGACGGCCTCGGTGGGTTAAAAACGTAATGTGCGAGGGACCTTTTACTATGTGTGGCAGGAGGTATTTGCTTTTATGTAATGTCTGTAATACCAAATCGTGGTCATTAGTTGGTCATTACAGGTCTATCAATCAGATCTGTTAACTTTTTAATTAAAACAAACTACTGTTACTTGATGATTTACTATATGCTGCAGAGTGATTTACTTAATCAAAGTTTTGGTAAAATCAAAGTATGTACACCAATATGAAAGGGAAATCTGTTATTGAAGGCGTTTCGCTCCAATTATTTATAAAAATGCAAATATAGAAATTGATTTATTGCAGACGTACGACTCAGCTCAACAAAAGGGTGGTCGCATCGCCAATTTTTCTGTCCTGTTTGTTTTTTGACCTGTTTTGTTCGTACTGCATTCTGTTTCGGCTCGGCTGGTATCCACAGCTCTCCCCAGCCTTGTATTGTTAGTCCGATCAGAGAACTCAGGGCACCAATCCAGTCCCCCCTTCAATTTTCCTTTCTTGGTCGCACTCCCGCCGTAATTGGCTCGTACGGTTGTACAGAACTATACGCTGAAACTCATACTCCATCCAAGTTACTCAGTTTTTTAAATTTAGAAACCACGGTGGTTAAACGAGGCCAACTCTACTTTCCTCCTTGACATGAGAACATAAACGAAACTGTGAGTTAGAATTCGGCGTTACAGCGCCTATGGTAAAGAAACAAGACGAAATAATATCCGGATGTGATCTCCGTTTTTCTCCTTCAGACCGATCCATTAGAAAATGAGAAATGCTGGAGCATAACAGCTCGGAGCTTGCACCATTTTATCGCGCGCCAATTTTCCCTGTGACCGACCGAACAGAATGAGGCAGAATTATATTTTATCCTCTCCCTTGTTAGTGACTGCATAATTAACTCTCTCGATGGACACTCCAACGGAGGCAAACTTTTTGTCAAGAACAACAGAGGCAAATGGATCAGTAAATACATTAGCAGGTGGTCATGTAAGTTCGGTCATCTTCTCTGTTTCCATAAATAGCCAAAATGGGCGAGCGAGTGGCTTGGAGCCACTGAGCAGTAAAACGGTCGTTGAAGTAGCGGACCGGCTTAAAAATTGCAAGGGCCACGAGCGTGCTCATGAAATTAACCGAAGTAATCGAACAAATGAGAAACAATTCCTCGTCGTGATGTTGTTTCTCTAATACTAGAGGCAACGATCGAGTTGCGTGAGGTACCTAGGACTACTAAGAGATGACGCGCTGTTTACTGAGGAAGGAGGCGTAGAAAATCGAAATCATGTCGTACTCGGCAAGGAATTATGATCTTGAGGGCGGTCTACAAATTAGACTAGTAAATATCCATTCTGTAACGTACACAATGAGGCTGTTATGCGAACGCGGTTTCAATGACTGTGACGCGTGGAATAATTGCGGCATTACCTGCTACGAAATATTGCATAAATATTTAAGGAACCGTTTATGACTCTGCAGTGTTAATATTGCTGAATTATGCGGCCCTTAATATAGAGAACATAGACAGACACCAATAACACAGACGGGGCATGTATATATATTTGTGCTATTTTCTATTATGGTTTGCAAGCAACATAAATTTATGCAATGTCATCATGCTTGCAACGCAACATCCACCTAATGCAATGACTCTGTATACGTGCTGCGTATCAGATTGTTTAATAACAGGAAATTTGTCGGGTTTATTGCGTGTATATCACATCGAGGGTCTTGTGGAATATCGTGCAGAACACCTACTTATCGAACAGCAATTGGAACAGCCGATTCTTCAGGTAAATTTGAATGTACCGTTTAATTTCGTTTTACATCAATTCTCCAATTGGTGTCGAATTTGCCAAGAAACAGGAAACGAACTATTAGTTAAGTGTCAATTTGTTGTTATCGTAAGTCCGGGGGCGTGGTATGCGACATTTTAGGGAGCGTTTCCAGATTTGTTTACTCGTAAGTACTGTTTGATAAGATTCCAAAGTACAAAATGTAGGTGTGGATATATATATGCAACCCATTTTACTTCAGATGGAATTCGGAAAGTTTGTTTCCACCTCAAGTGAACTTGTCGCCTGCATCTTGCATCCGCGAAAACTAGCAATTGTGGCTATCAAAGGTAAGTTGATTCATGAATCACACAAATGCATATCAATTGATAGACAGTAGGAAACAAAAACTTAATAACAATATAACAATATTATTAATATTATTTTTATTCATTGATTTCTATCTTAATGAACAATTGCTTGTTTGTTAACCTTAAGAAATGTTTTTGTCACAGATCAATGTATTCTGAGCAAGTTATTGTTGCGATTTTACCTTTACAACGAATATATTTTGTGTTCTTGTATATACGTGTTTTGAATTTTTAGTATCGTGTATCTATCGTGTACTATCGTTTCGTGTTCCTTTACGTTTGCACTTTTTATAATGGAATGAAATACTGACGGTCTCACTCATGGAAAAGAGTAATAGGAAATGTTACTTTAATACGAAGTGCCTGCATGGACTAATACACAGAAAGAAAGATTGCAATGAGATGGCCAACAATTAGTGCTACAAATAAATAAAGCGCAGAACATTTATTATTGACTCATTTCTTTTGCATTTTGCTCGGAAACATGTTGTTCTTTATGTCAGTCAATGCTTTGGGCGGCAGCAGTCAACTGGAGGCTACCCTGGAGCCCCTGTACGAACATAAACTTGAACGTTGCAGTTATGTCCTGGTCAAAGGAGCATTCGGTGGTTCAAAAAGTAAGCTGTCCTTCAATAAAGTTTGTTTGCTTTCAAGACTGTCCTAGCAATTTTAAAGTAATCTGACAGTCATTATCGGTAGACGCATACATATAGTGGTTACGTATTGATATGTTAAGTCATTCATCCGGAATCAAAACGCGCAACTATGTGTTTAGGTACCTTTTTTATGCATTTCGTTTGGAATAATGCAAATAACGCTTTTAGATTTGTTATAAGAAGAGTGGTTCAGGGTAGTTTTAGGAACGTGGATCCACGATTTAACTAAGTTATATTGCTGTATATCTAATGACGATCGTCACTCTTTTTCTCGCTAAGTGAAACAAGGAAATAGTGCTGGCTACTCGAACTAATTTGCGTTTTTTGCATCCTTAAGTAAAATCAAAACTACAAGCATGTCCAAAATCGCAAATTTCGCCAATGTCGTAAAGCGCTCGCGCAACTACCTTGGACACTTATTAAGTGGTCTTTCAGTGGTCAAATTTTTCTTTTGATCTAAGATTAACAGTACAATACAAAAGATGTAAAATATCCAGAATTACTAAAAAAAAATAGAAATGTATTGAAGAAGGAAACATTTAGAAGCACCAGCATAAAATTATATGACGTTTAAAGGTGCCATTTATAACGCGCTGTTATAAATTCAAAGTTTTTTAAATTAACTTACGTAGGATACTTTCGATGTGCATATATTAGACCGACGACATGCTTATTTGGAGTAAACTGTTTAATCATTTCCTATTACATATCAAAAGCTCCCGTTGATTGATTAGCAAAATATTCTTTACTAACTTGAAAGATTAGTATGCTTTTGGAATAACTGGCGTCAAAAACAACTATTTTATATAATATTCGTACCATTACCTATAATATACGATAATAGCTTTGATACCGAATTTTAGAGTCATTTCTAATTAGTTGCGTAGCTCTGAGACTGCTTGTTTTTGAGTGTTTTTTGTGAGAATGCTATTTTCTATCTGGGGTTGTATGACCTATAATGTAGAAAAGGGACCAGCAGGCAAGGCCCAGTTTCGTTCCAGGACGAAAACGTTTTTTGCATATATTTACTATCGTTTTTTAGTACACGTGGGCGAGCGTATAGAAAAAACGAAGATTATCGGATGGATGGGTAGAAGCAAAAGATTTTTGGAAAAAGGCAAGAGATCAAAAAAAGGCCAAAATGAGAACTTCATATGTGTGGATCTTCTACGGGGAGGTGAGCTCACGTACGGTCGCGACCGTTTGGAATGGTAATACATTACTTCTCCTCCCAGGGGAGCACTTTTCCGCTCTAGCCATCCTGGCAAAAGGTGGCCGAAAGGTCTCCCGAAACGTAGATAAACGCGATAGTAATTTTGCTCGAAGTCTACACTAACAGTAAAATCCTATAACAGCTGCTGTGTGCAAAGTGTGTATGTATGCAACAAATTCAATGTAGCCTCACGTAATTATAAACTCGTTTTCTTTATTATTATGCTCGGGCCAGATTTTGCTCCGCCTAACTCTCACTCTTGGAAACACGAGATGCGAACTAGAGTGGCGGCCTTTGTGGAGACTATACGAAAACGAAAAGCTGAGGAGAAGAACCCTTATCTATTCCTCACAGATTTTTTTGGTCGAGCACGGTGGCTTGGCGCATTCAGGTGCGTCTTGCGACCGGAGGAGACATGCAGGTACACAGGTTCGATCCCCGCTGTTGCATATTTACATTTAGGAAGTTCGTACTAGAAAGTTGCATTTAGGAAGTTACAAAGTAATACATAAAGCTATCGTGTAATGTCGGTTAATGGCCAGTCCTAAAAATAATAGATATTTGATTTAACTGAACAGTAACAAGTTCAGAGTATTTTGTTTTAGGTGGAGAATGTGCGCCCGTTTATAAAATAAATTGTTGAATATATATTCACTACATTGGTTGAATCACAATGATTTTCGTATTTCGGGGTATTAGGTGATATTTGTTCCAGGTAAACCAATGTTAAACTCATTTTTGAACTCTTAGCAGAGTTTACAGTTTCTGCCAGTATCACAATATATAACCTCGACCTACTCAGAAATAGAAATCAGTCTTACTAATTTCTGTTTCTAATTTAATAATACCTTATTGTATAAATGCCGCCTCGGTTCAAACCTACCCTCGGAGATTATAACGGGTGACTTTACAGTTCCATGTTTCCGGCGTAACCCCTAAGCCACCTCGCTGGGCTAATGGTGATGCATGTTACTCATTTAGTCGCTAATGTGCATTCTGTCCTATTAATGTGTGCAATAAGCGTAGCTGCGGATCTTATCTGCGTACAGAGTATCGACGGAGTGCTGAGTGTGTTTGATCGCGAATCGCACATATTTGATCGGCCCTTGCCTGGTGTACTTCTGCCAGGACCTTTAGCCTATATCGAACAAACTGACTCCTTTGTGACGGTCACCTCGACTCTCGTCCTCGAAACATTTCGATACCAGGTTAGCGTCATGTCTATCTTGCACGATTTCGCTGGTTTGCAAGATTCACGTTTAAGCACAACTTGATTATGTGTTCCCATTGCAAAACTTACTCTTTGTTATTGTTTGAAGGGCAAAAGCTAAGCTCTTTATTGAATATTCACGGTGAATCAGGGTCTAATACAGAAGTAAAAATAATAATAATAATAGCAATTGTAATAATAATATGCTCCCCAACTACGATCCTGTCATCGAACAACTACCTCGAAACTAGATTGAAAGTGGTACAGAATGCAGTGCAACGTAAATTGTGTCTTCGTTTTTGTCAAATGTTCGGTTCTATTACTAGGATTATAACATCCTAGAAGCTTTAGCCGATATGTATAAGCCGATGAAACAGTAAGTGACCATAGGTTCAGAAAAATTGCTTTTTCATATATTATAATCTGCATCTGTTGCTTTACTTACGCTGTTTTTAGTCATTCTCTCTAATTTGGTACCTATTCTTTACATTGTTATTGCTGGCCTTCCGAATGTGTTCTCGTCAACGTTGTTAAGTGATGCAGATCCAACGCAGTGTTACAGTTTGAATAATGACACAAGTGGTCATTAGGCTTCCAGGACTTTCTTTCGATCATGGCATTTTTTAGGAATTGTACGAGTGTATAATTCGCCGTACCCATCACAGCACTAATTACTAATTGACAACGGTTGCGCAATATGTGCCCTGAAGAGCTGTAGTTACGGTGCGACTGTCAGGGCCATACAACTGCGGTGAGTGAAGAATTAATATTGACTTATTTAGCCAAATGAACCTTTTACCGCAGGTCCTGGCATCAGCTACGCTTGATGATAACACACAACGCGGAGTCAGAGGAAAACGAGTCACGGTAAGCCTTGGTGTTCGTTACAAAGGTATTAACTTGTGACAATCGCTTTCAGTTTCAAATGTTGCTACCAAGTGGAAAATATCTTATTATATGCGCTCAACTAAATATATATACATTAGAGAAAAACATGAAATACGTTTTCTGACTCGTAATGCTCCTTTTCGTTTACCGATGTGCCTTTGAATTGGACATGTATGCACCTCAGAACGAGTGGAGTTTCACTTTGGGTGAAATGATTTCGGACCTTCAAGTCGTTCAAGGCCAGAATGAACAACTGATATGTGCCTTAGGTAAGTACCGCCTTTTTATTATTTCAGTTAATAATAAGCAGGCGTATCACCATACTATTCATCTAATTGATATTACTGACGATCACTGACCTAAAATATCCATCTTTACGGATTTGGCTACAAGTCGTTATTTCCCACACCTCGTGGAAAAGCTAAGTACAATAATTGATTGATTCACTTATTTATGACTAGGCATAAATATGTGTTACCTGGGTGTCGACAGTGTATCAGATTTAGTACAGAAAATCGCCAAGAAATAGAGTACTAGTGTAATGCAAAGAAAACGGTATGTGATTGGGAATAGAAAATATATACGTACTTACGGAGTGCTTCTAATTAAGCCAACAAAGTGAGCGTATATCTAGTAATAATAGGTGAGGGGCTATACCTCGGTTTGTCTGCAAGACAATTTAGTGTTGCATTATTCGATTCTTTTTAGGTGAACAGACAATGTTTGTATTGAAGACAAACGCGGAGTTGGTCTACATAAGACGATTTCATTTTAGCCCACGCTGTTTCCATGTATATCAGAGAGGTAAGCTAGATTACGTACTACGATGGACCAAATCAAAATAATCACAACGTTGTAGAGCAACTAAGTGCACCAGTTATTACACTAAGATACATGTATTGTGATATGAACAGTGTCCTGAGTGAGCGTCGAGCAGAATGTAGGTTGATAAATATTCAAGGGCGGTCCGATGCCCAACGTTTACGCGTCTCCTTGGCAATGATCGGATTTACGCTTTAAGCTCCAGATGGGAAACGGCTATCTTTCAGTTGTTTTTATATTAATAGCTTTTTATCTTAGTTTCGTGCCGAAATTAAAATTTAATGGAATTAGAAACCTAAAACTAATACGATTAAGGTAAACCGATTTTTACTCCTATATATACAGAAAACTGACATTCGCTTCGATTAACATCATTGTTTTAAGACAAGTAATATTGTCACTACAACTCGATTTTGCTACCAACAAAAATATGTGCTACCCAAACCTAATTTCCCTTGTCATTCTTGTTCTTTAGATCCGGCAGATCCATTTTTATGGACGATGGTCGTTTCTCAAAACAATACAGTTCTCGTCTACGAAAAGACAAGTTTGAAATGGGCCGCTAAAGTAGATGACATTCCTGGGGTCATCGGAATTTCGAGAGCAAATCTAAGTTTTCTTAAGGTGAGAGCAAGATGATTTGTATTTAACTCGAAAGAAAAATGTTTTTGATGAAGATGCCGCGAAAACTCAGCACTGTCTCGGCTCGCAACGTACATAATCGGTTAATAAATATAAATATGTTTTTTAGAGTTACATCAGCAATAAGCTTATTTGTGCATATATGTACTTACAGTGAGGAAAAGAATTACTTATGTTCACTCTTGCTATATAAATAAAAGTTAGGAAAGTAAAATTAACTTAAATAGAATGAGCCGATGGAAACATAAGCCGAAGGTTCGTTCCACTTTGTACAGATTATATTTAATTAAGACAATGCGCATTTGCTAAGTCAAAGAGGATTCAAATTAAGATTCTAATGCAATATTAGTGTATGACTGCACAGTTGACATGCTAGGCTATGAAAGGAAAAAGCAGGCCCCGGCGGGGTTCGAACCCGCGATCTTCTGTTTACGAGACAGACGCCGTACCACTTGGCCACGGAGCCTACAGAGGCCCGTGAGCTTTAGTATGGATTTGCATCTCTGCAGTCTTATATTGAAACAGCGCTTCACATAGAACATATAGTTGAGATAGTCATACAATTCCTACTTCATTCCTTCTATTTTCCACTCCAAAGTATGCCTTTAGCATGGTGTGACTCAAAACGATAAACTGATGATATCAGTAATACATGTAGATACGATCATTATCCTACTACCCGTATATGCCGCACTAATATCTTAAGTAAATTTACCTTGTTTTTAATTGTTAAATTAAAAATAGGATAAATAATATTTTCAGTTTGGGAAGATTACATAGAGTTGTACCGCGGCGCCCCCCACGTATGCCGAGAGTATTCATTGAACTAACCCTGGATAACTAAAATATCTTTGCTTAGCTTTACACATTCAATGCATATACGTCTACGTGAACGTCAATTAATGCATAATTTGCAATAAATTGTATATATATATACATATATATATATATATATATATATATAT
>MNPL01006456.1:0-11666 GCA_002081605.1 Tropilaelaps mercedesae | reverse complement strand
TATATATATATATATATATATATATATGTAGTTACAAATGAGATGTTAATTATAGCTTTTATAATTTCTACTTAACGTCCATGTTTTAATATAAATTGTGTTAGGATCTCAATTTCTTTTTGTATTCAACACTATATTTAACTTTTTTACTTGCGCACATTTGCTTTTTTTGTGATGCACTTAGTGCATTCCTGCCAGTTTAACTACGTGAGTGCTATAGCCATATTAGTTTGCATAGAAGGTGCTACCTGAAGGTTCATACAATAACTAAAATATATTATAGTTTATAGTCGAAAACATTCTTTAAACGTCAATTGTTTCCATTCAATGCAATTTACAGCAGGTCAATTGGTTTCTATGAAAAGGTTTATGAACATCCGATAATTTCTACTTTCATAAAATCTAGAAAAACGACTTTTTTGGTTGCATTCACTCGCAAGTGTATATATGCTGTAAGATTAGATGACGCGTCATCTCAAAGGCAGAAAACGCTTAACAAGATATCACCAGTTTCAGTTTAGTTTATTCTAGACAAGTAGAACCAAGTTGGGGGCAAAGAACCCGTTGTAATAGCGTTTCTGTTTCCAATAACTAAAACAACGACGATGACCCTATCAACGATACATGCTACAGAGAGGCGCAGTTGCTGGTGTTGTAATTCTTGTTGTTATAGGTCGTTATTTTTGTAACATTCGTATTACTGTACCTTTGTTTTTGATGTCACAAAACTCGTCGAGTCTTCAGGTTAGCAAAGGGTTCTATACGAACCTCATCGACCACAGCACCACTTTCATCATCCACGGCCATTGATGGTGATGCTGCAAGAGTAGATTTTTGCCAGATACACAGATTCAAAAGGACGCCGAAGTGCCTAACAAAATAGTGGTGGTATCTGCTATTGTGTTTTTTAGAGTATACGTCACGCCTCCAATAGAACACAATATTCTATTGTATGCCAATATCCGACGGGAATGATGCAAGTGAACAAAAAGGAGTTTAAGGGTAATCACAATGTTACTCGTTTCAAACAGTCAAAAAAGTAGTTATATTGCGGTCCGAGTCAATCGTAGCGAGCATGTGCAATTAACTTTGTAGTGATAATTTAGCCACCAGTAGTTACAAAGATTCCGGCCATCAACTACACCACTACGCCGATTGTTCCTTTTGTCTGAGCTCTTCTTACTATCCTGTTTGGCATATCTCCGTGCTCAGTGCTTAATGCTGAATTATTTGCTGGGCTGGTCGCAGCACACCAGCGTGACGTGGCGCACACGTCACACCCAGAAGAAACGAGTCCATTTCGTGCATAAAAAAGTGCGGGAGGAGGAGATAAGTGTGAAGCAGCGGCTGCTTCAACGGATATCCAAACGTTGCACAGAGGAGCGCGAAATGCAAGAACTGTGGACATTCCTGAAAACGCCATAGAGCAGAAAATGGCGCCACTGGTGCCGGTGCCAGCGGAACATTGCCTCGGTCCGTCATAGGCAGGTAATCAAAAAGAAGAAAAAGAGTAAACCACAGTCTACAACAACAATGCCAACAACCACAATAACACGTAGAAACAGCAGGGGCATGCCAGTATCACGTACCACCGGACCAAGTCGACGCTTTGTCATCTTTGGAAGCAAATGAACTGCTTAACGGGGCTGCCTGTTGTATCATTTTTACATTATGCACTGAAAGAATTCGGTGGCAAACGAAAAGTTCGTTGCAAGGTTGAAACGAAAAGAAAAACCTTGCGATAAGACTATCAATCGCTTGTATCTACTGACGATTGGCACGCGGAAACCAGCTGCACTCGTTAATCTTCGAAATAGTACTTTCAAATAAATGTAATGTAATCTCGCTGGTTTTTAAAACAAAATATTGGAGCTTTTGTTATATATTATGAAGATCAATCCGAGACCACTTTGACGAAAACTACGATGATATTTTCAATGAATTATTTTCATTCTATGCAGGACGCCCACATCCAGGGCTAGCATTGCGGTTATAATTGCTATAATTATAATAATACAGCAGAAATATAACTACAATAATGCAAATACTCAATACAATATTCAGAACGACGATCTCTCTATTAAATACAGAAACACAATGACAATTAGCCAGGACCGTTCTTAATGTTGCAATCTTTTGAAAGTGAACTAAGACTTTTGTCACAATTATATGTTTCGATTTCCCTTTACAATAAATTCAACTGTCATAAAGTTATCCCTAATTGATTATTAGTATTCAATCGGTTGCTTGAAAGTAATTCTTTTAAAATTAGAACATCTATTGCACTGCAGATCAAATAGTCACACCTTTACGACAGCAAACGAAGGGCTTGAGGAGCCATTGGTTAAATAATGTTATCATCGCCATTAAAACACATTATGTTCATTACTGGTTTAGGCGCTTTTCAATTCAGATACATCGAAAAGCCTTTTCGCTATACAGATTAACTTATACGGACGTTGGTAATATAGCCATGACATGATTATGCGCATTACTATGGTGGCTAACGGCATCATCAATTTAATTAAGAAATACTCGAGAATTGCGAGCTAGCAGGACTGATCTATAATAACGCAGAAGCGGTGTTTATGCAGTTCTACGACCGTATTCTGTCTACGGCTCTGGTATGATTTCTACGCAAAAAGACACCCAATTATATGGCAATATCTTTGCAGATAGCCATATTGACGTAAACAGCATAACGGAATCAACTGATTCGGCCAACTCTCAAACTTTATCAATGTCTTCTTTTAATAACACGTTTTGTTCGTTAGTAAACTGTAATATTTCCTTTTTGTCATATTTTTCGTGACAATACTTAGTGGAGCAAACTAAAAGCACGGATAAACTGGTTACCTAAAAGCTTGCAGGCACCAATTAACGGCAACGAACTCTGGTTCTGCTTGGAAAGTACACGCGACACTGCACGGGTGATGAGATTTTTAAAATAATGGTAAAGAGGTCGTCTCGTGCACTATGCTGAAGCACTAGCTGGTTTGATTAGACTGACATTGCTGTATGTTTTAAAGCAGCTCCTGTCTAGAAATTCACGATGTGTGGTGGGTTAACAATAATATCAAATAAATTTAATAAAAAAACAATCAGTTTTTTTTTTATCAAAGTTTGTGCACATATATTTGGTTGCCCAGAAGATATGCTAGCAAGTTGATGTCAGTTCTTATTCATAACTTCTAAATACAACCTTCAAGCAAAATAAGATACAGTGCAGGCTTGCCAGTTTGGAAGTACACAAAAAGCATATCTGTTAGCAGAAAAATACACCTTAGATTAATCAAAAAAAAAAAATAATTCAAGTGATATGGTTGAGACCAATGTGACAGACCGGATGATGGAGTAAATTGCTTGTTATGGAACACAACTCGTTTTAGCTGAATGCTCGTACAATTGGATGATTTACTGAAATATATTTTCTAAATCATGTGTTACGCATACATTTATATATAAATATGTAGCAAACCTAAAAAAATCAAACAGAATAAGAACTTTCTCAATGATATAATAGGTTCAGTATCTAATCTGAGCAATACTATGCTGGAAAGAACACCTGCCACACACTACCTTACACTTCATAGGATACCTATAATAATGGTATACAAAATTTATGTCATCTATTGTATTAGCAGCTTCGTCCATTGTTGCCGTTTGTTGAAGTCAGGTATGTATGTCATATATCATATTGTACTTGTTTTACGGGCCAAAGTAAACAAACAATACATGATAAACTATTTTGCTATCCATTAGCCAAAATGTTGTTCTTTGAAGTCTTTTGTTTAGTCGTTACGAGGCAACTTAAGTAGGGTGCATTTTCGATGCTCCAAACCCAGAGGAGCAATTTCAGTATTTCAAACTGTTCATCTGTGTGTTTGCGCACATATATGTACCCATGTTGTAAATGTGCCTTGAGTCTGCTGTTAGGTCTCTCTAGTTCCAGTAAATACACACACAAGTGACAACAAAAGCCGCCTGCGCATAAAGCTGCTAGGCTAATCGGAGCGTTTGGACATACGTAACCGTGTGATCCCACGCAAAGTTGTTCGAAATTGAAATTTCAACCGGGGGCTGAACAGCACATTTTTTATTGCTTGCACAATATCCAACTTACTTAGATTAATCTGGGTATCCTCGGGCGCTTAATATCTCTGCGGCGTGAATTGTGTGAAGCGAATTCAAGTTTTCGAGCTATAACTGTAAAGTACTTACCGAACCACCCAGCTAGTCCTACAGGAAGAACGACATGGTCATGTAATGAAAGTTCGCCCAATTAGCTTTTACAGTTAAACGATTTACAGCTTTACAATGTAGCTTTTACAGTGACATGTTGTATAGCATGCAGGATATGCCGACTGAATTATTAAACTTCCAGTACTACCTTAATCTCGTCACAGTGTACGAGGAAATGTATCTAGAATTAACCAGAAGTCCTTACTGTATAACATGTGATCTTATATAGTATATAAAACGAGTAAGAAAAGCAAAAGAAGTCTTAAGAAGTATTTAGTTGAGGAGATGGTACTTGTCTGACTAATTTCACCAACCTGCCCTATAATATCTTAGTTATAGTCATCAAATGACTTCACTGGCCCGACAGAAAACTACTTTTTTTAGGACCTTAGCTGTTGACAAGTGTTCGAAGCAAGCAAATCCATGATTACAACACTTTTTATTCGGAGCTGGCTAAAGAAGCTCATTAAGCCGTTTTTCAAACATTACTGGATAAGACAGGTTTATCAATTCAGTAGCAAAAATATGTGTATAAAAGTCTCAATAGTGATTGTAGTAGCAACATATAAAAATACTATCTCTTTATAATGGTACGATGGCAACTGCTATTATGGAGCCACCACCCATCCACCCATTCAATCAGCAACTGACTGATTCGTTGACTTGCCCATTGGATTGCTGGCTTACGACTGGAGCCGAGCAGTTGTGGTAACTTTCATAGGCTCAGCTCAACTCCCTCCACAGAGTCATCGCATTCGATTCCATCCGTTTGCCCCGTAGTCGCAATCTGCAGTAATAATCTGCAGCAATGTGTTCGTTATGGTGCGCCGGCTTAGCGTCGCTTTATTGTTGCTGTGATTGAGGCAATGGCCGAACTACTATGTTTACACCATAAATCGCGATTGCGCATCTCGGCGGCGCATGGCTATAGCACAGCAATGCTGCGTAATGTTATGGTAGGCCTATGATCGCTGCGACTGCCGCTGCATTTTGTATCACTGTAGACAGAACAAATGGCAATATAATTTTTGACCATTGCGACGCTGTGTGGAGAAATCACCATGATACGCCAACACAACTGTGATAGTTACGAGTGACGAAAGTCGCAATGATAGAGATTGCATATGATTCCCACGCTGGAACATACCACTACCACTATTGCCGTTGGCCTCGTTTGTGTCATACCAGAATCATCAGTATATCATCTCTACCGCCCATGCACTTTAATAGCGAATCAGAAGTCTTTTAGTAATAGCAGCAACGGCAGCACCAGCGGCAAACGTCATGAGTAAATAATGTCACCGTACAACGTTCGTCCACGTTCGTTCAAAATACTCAAAATATTACATGCGGTTCGTATTGCACCAAATTGCTATGGTCTCATGCGGTTCACCTAGAGGAGTTGGTGCCACAATATTTCAATAAGGCCAGAGGCTCCATCAAAAATCGGGTCACTCCATATTATCTCCTTCTGCTAGGTCCTTGAACGTACATTATCTCGTACCGTCAAACACAAACATAGTACGGCTATTGCTGTCTGGCACCCCCTTAGCAATGTCGTACCACAATATCAAAGCTAATGACAGTAACAGCGGTACCTAGAAATCTTGAAAGCTAATAACGGCCCAATTATGGAGACTCAATAAGGTTATATTTCATGCCATGATTAAATCAAAACTATTACAAATGGCAAATTTTATAAACGAAATGCCAGTAACTCAATGAAGTATTAATAAATCAAGTGATTGAACATTTTATGCCTCTGACACTTAACTCCTTTTATGGAGTAGCCGGAAACAATATATTACATGTTTGTATATGAGCAAATGCTACATTATGTACACGTAGAGCACATTCGCGAAAATTTAAAACTGCATCTAATACGTATGTAGAGTGCGTTGAGAATAGAAGCACGTGGGAAAGGAATGGTCTGTCAAACGCCTTAAATAATCGAAAACCTTCGATTGAGAAAGGCAAAATGAAATGACGTTTAAGTTGTTGTTAATAATAATTGTTTATATTTTTTCAGGAGTTATGAGTCTCATCGAGGCGACTGATGCGTCACTGGTAAAAAGATTTCTGAAGATTTGTTTAACCCACTATTCTCTTCACATTTATCATCCATTCCATCATTCACATCCAACGTCGGCCCCTAAAAGATGGTTCGTTCGTTGTGAATTAGTGATCGTCGCGGTAGAAGTAGTGGTGTTAGTTCTAGCAGTAGTCGTTCAAAGCAGTCATGTTGTGCTACGTCTTGTTGTACTGTTTCCTAGCAAGAATGGGGAAACACTGTGAATAACAGG
Source organism: Tropilaelaps mercedesae (assembly GCA_002081605.1). Lineage (NCBI taxonomy): Eukaryota > Metazoa > Arthropoda > Arachnida > Mesostigmata > Laelapidae > Tropilaelaps > Tropilaelaps mercedesae. Next base: position 5,121 of record MNPL01006456.1, on the reverse strand, counting down.
GCCAGCCAGTCAGCTAGGCTAGCGGTAACAGGCCAAACTTAAGTCTCGTCAACACGATATTTCCCTGCCTGGACGCCCGTCTGTCCGTCAGCCAGCTTGCTCAGCCAGCGGGCAAAGTCCACGATGACGCCAGCAAAAGCCGAAGGCTGGGAGGAGAGACGGGCTGACGGACAAACGGACGCAGGGGCAGGGGCTGACTGCATGAACTACCACCAGCACATCAGCGGCACACACACGAGCACACCCGTACATCCACGCACGACTATGTCGAAGGGATCAGATAAATGCTGTTGCTGTGGCCGTAACAGCAGTAGGTTTGGCGAGTTCGCTGGCAGTATAGACTTGAGAATAAAGGTCGCTCTACTGTTCATACAAGCTGCTGTTGGTAACCCTCGTGGTGGTAGCCATGGAGCACTTCTAAACAGTGTGCGTCCGTGAGTTTTCGTTTTGGCAATGCTGACTAGGATGGATGTAGACATCACTTGAACGTGGACAGCGTCTCGCGCTCTCTTTGTGTTTCTCTCTCCTGCGCTTGTTTACATGCTGTGTTTCAGTGCAATACCATTTGAAACAGGTGCGCCAGCAATAGCAAAGGCACTTACGGAGGATTCGGCTTTAGAAGCAACTCGCAGCCGAGCTAATAATTATTTTGCATCATTGCAAAATTTTGACGCTATAAAACACGAAATGATAAAACAAAACACACCAAAGGACTCAGTCTCTCCACGGTCCTATCCATGTGCAAAGACTGATCCATCTGCAAATATTGGTGCACAATAATTACTCTGTAATCTTATTTACTGAGCTAGATTATCGAATTTCTTATAACATAGAAATAAATATAATATGCTCCCTGTAAATTCGTTTCCCTTTTTCCAAATCTTGTCTTAATCTTATATTTTGGCAATTTATACGTATTACATTGTGGCTTGACGTTAATCTCTCTCTTTCTTTGTGTCGTTTCCATCTTTCCTAAATAGCACATCATCTATTCTGTGAGTGATTTTACCTCACTGTTTTTGATTGACGCCCGGGGAAAGAGTTGGAAAGGAGATTACGGAGTAGTAAGGTGTTCTCTGTTGTTTATAACGATGCCAATAATTTTTTCCTCGTTAGGTACAAAAATTAAGAGTTATAAAATAGGCTTGCAACGCAAGAGTGCAAATGAATATAAGCAGGGAATATAGGCAGGTAAGGTTGCTGGCAAACTGCTGTGAGAGCTTTTGAACAGTCTTGTGGTGAGACATGTTTATTGTGAAGCTGCACTTGAATAAGCTGTTGCTAATGACGTTTCTTTACTTAAAAGGTAATCGACAGCTTCATCGGTTACGGGACTAATGCATACAAACAATATTAAGTAAAAAAATGATTATTTAGAAAAATGAAAATCCCGATGACAATACCGCGCCGTATTTCATGTATGGTTGCTTGTTTTTCGATTAAGAAAGGGAATTGGGATACATGGTTAATGTTGTAAATGAAAGTGAGCAAAGCAGAATTTCTCAAGCGGTAAAATACTCACGAGAGCGCTAAAGAGTACTGGTTCACTTATGATGATACAGGATGGAGGCCGCAATGCGACCTTCGAACCCCGAGAAGTTTTAGAGCTGTGAGGATATCGGTCACGAAGCTGCGGGCACAGCAGTAAGTAGGTCTTATTTTTTATTCCACGGAAAGTGTTTTTCCTAAAACTTCCTAAAGCCAAGCACGACCACCGTGCGCACGTTTGTTGCTATTATTGATGCTGTGTCAATTGATATTTTTGTTGCTGTTATATTTGTTGATGTAGTTATTGGCTGTATGTTTGTTGATGATATTATTGTTGTTACTGTTGATGATATTGTTGTTCGTGTGTTTTTGCTGAAAGATGGTTGAGCACGCGGCGCAGCTTTGCGGCAACAACAGTAGCAGCACAAGTTGCTTACAAGAGGGCACAATAGTTGTTGTACAGTAGGTAGTAATAGTAGTAATAATAGCACAGAGTCACAGAAATGCAGCAATGTGGCAGTACTACCAAGAACGATGATGCACGAAACAACGCACACGAAAAGGATTTTTTTGAATCATGGATACACTCGAGAAGGAAATGAAGGCTGCTGACGGATATAACTGATGTTTTAACTCGTCGTCACAAAAAGAGCAACACAGATCGTTAGGAGCGATAGTATCCAACTAAGGCACTTGTCCGCGATAGCCGGTTCTGCAGTCAAGCATACAAAGAACTTACACAATTCACAATAATCACTGCACTGGGGTATGTCAACTGTTAGAGATGTAAACCGAGGTAGTAGTAGTAATAGTAATAATGGTAGAGCTAGTATGCGGTAGTAGAAGCAATCGTTGTTGTTGTTCTTGTTGTTGTTGCTATAAGCAGTATTTGCTGTAGCTGAAGCTACAAATATCGGAATACTTGTGAAGCGATTATGACGCACACAAACGCAGCGTAGGCACACACACAAATCAGGTCAACTGCTGATGGTTAATAGTAAATGTAATTGTAGAATTGTGATACTGGTGAGTGGAAGCAAAGGAAGAGGAGACGGTACGACGAATAGAGTAGTAATGGTTATGGTGGTGACTGCTAATGTCTGAGCAGTGTGCAGAACGTTCAGTCGCGGTATTTCCTTTCAATATTGTAGCCTTCTCTTACTCCTGCTATTAAATACTGTTATTGTGACTCCTGTTTGTATCACTGTACTATTTTGTCTCCAATGGTTGCACGTTCTATTTTTAGAATCTCTGAAAGTTGCTCTACTGTTCCGTTATTCTTGTCCGTTTGCCGTTTAACAAAATATGTCAAACAGTGGTAGCCATAGCACACGCACTAACTAGACCACTATACATTTCCCTCTCTGCGTCGATCTTCTAGTTTTTTTAGCAACAACTCTGTCCAGCGATACACAGAACCACGATCCTACTTTCAAGTGGTTATTGCTGCTGTTATTTCTAGTTAAGAATGCCGCTTCCTTTCATTAGCTGTCTTACGGGTAAATATAAATAAGCTAGCCTTCATTCACTGGATACCACAATCCGGAGTGGTGGCTTACATTGGCTAAATCGTTGTTGTTGATGGTTGTGGTGTCTTTCCTGCTGTTAGCTGGCGCTATTGTTGCTGCAGTCCGTTCGTTGGGTTGCTTCGCATGTGGGTGCGCGATTGACGTTTATGTTGCGAACGGTGGCTGCTCGTGCTGCTGCAGCTGCTGCCACTTATCTGTCCGCTTCCGTTATTTTACAAGTACTGGAGTAACAATAAGAACAGAGGAATATAACCGTCGTCGTTGTTGTCGTCGTCGGCGTCGTGATGTTGGTCTGCTGGAGTAAAGACAGGATTAGAAATACTTCCTCTTATGGCTGCCTTGTTTCATCGTCCTTGTTGCTGTCGTTGTTAGTAGTGCTTAGTCAGTAGGAATCGGAGTGGTTGCAGCCGGTCTTGTGGTAGTGCAGCGTCCAGTGTTGCACATTAGGTGACAAAATGATTGTTCTTGTTTTTGTTGAGAAAATGCGACTGCGGGGGTGGCAAGAACTTTGACTATTATTTTTCTTACTATAATAGTCAGAAAAGCGACAACAACGACGACGATTACGCGCTACTGCTGTGATTGCGATTGCTGTTACTGCTGTTAACACCTTTTCTGGATGCCGTTTGTAGGGTGGTAGAAGTGGTTGCACAGATTGTGACGTTTTTGCTGATGCTGTTGCTGATGATGTTTTTGGAATTACGGTTACGCTCAGTGGAAGCGGCGAGAAGCGGTACACAAGCGGCGCTACCATCACACAACGACACGGCCTTCGTAGATAAAATGTAAGTCTAATGCGGATGCCAAGCGCCAACATCACACGTACGACAACGACGGCAACGACACAAGCCGAGGAAAGGGCCAATATAGGGAAGAGTATAATGGTGCTCCGCGATCACTGCGCCACCCTTAGGCTCCGCTCGAACTAAGATGGCCAGATATGTAGCTCGGCCGCCACTTTGGCCATGCAGACGACAGTAGAGGCAGCACCAGCAGTAATAATAGCAATAGCGTTCAACGCTGTCATCATCATCTGCTTCGTCGTCGTCGTGTGGGTGGAAGCAGCAGGGACGGCGGCAGCAGCGGCAGGGAAACTTCGATCGGCGCTTTCCTCTCTCTCTTTTTTAGCGCCGCTACTGGCTGCGGCTATAGCGGGTGCAGCTGTAGTAATGGTCGTAATGGTGGCGGTAGCCGAGTTGGGGGAGGGAGGAACAGAGAAGAGAAAGAGACTTAGTGCCACGGAGGGAAGGGAGGCAGAGTAAAGTAGATAGCACAAACGCCGTCGACATAGAGTGCAGGAAAATGCGAAAAGAGGAGAGATAGGCAGTAGACAGCGTAATGCTATGTGGGAGAGAGACCGATACTATAAGGAAAGAAAAACGAGTGAGAGAGTGCACTATAGGAGGAGGCGATTGAGTCAAAAGGCAAAGCAGGACGGAAAGCTGCCAAGAGGTCAACGAAAGAAATATGCTTTTCCTTTGCCTTATTCTATCTCTGAGACATGGAAAAACGAAAAACGTATATATATATATATATATATATATATGGTGGCCATATATATATATATATATATATATATATATATATTTTGGGTGAGGTAACACCAAGAGTGTCATTTCGACACAGGGACAAAATGATGTGATTGGAGTTATGCACGGCTGCCTTATAAGAAAGTAGAGGGTGATAGCGACAGATTTCTTAAAAAGTTAAAAAGTCGTTCTTGTCAACTAACAATGAAAAACACCAATTATTAAAAAAACTAAAATTGTACTTTCAATACTTTTGTGATCAATATAAATATGATCACACCAAAACACGCTGAGCGATATCATGCCCTTGCTTTAGCGTTTGGTCTTTCGACGCTCGCAGAGGGGCTACAAACAAATCCCAATGCATTGCTTTATTGTGTGTAAAATTCGCAAGTTTTTCTTCTTCGTTCGTTTGCATCGGTATAGAACAACCGGTGTCGCTGTACCAATTGGCGTCATTGCTGTCGTCTCCGTCCTAGCAGACTCAGGCGAGTGCCTAATTGTTAATTTATACCTCGGCATTATATATATATATATATATATATATATATATATATATATGCATCAGGTATTAT
>MNPL01006450.1:0-13041 GCA_002081605.1 Tropilaelaps mercedesae | reverse complement strand
TATAAATGTAAATGTGCACCGGCGGGGATCGAACCCGTGCACGTACGTGTCTCCTCCACTCGCAAGGCGCATACGAATGCACTAAGCCACCGAGCTCGACCCTGTAAGTAATCTACAACGTAATTTCAATTAAAACAGAAAAACTTTGCATTTGTTCTAATTTAGATATTTGCAAAAGCCCTTTTTCACTGCTGTTTTACAGTCTTGCTCTGGTTTCTCAGTTCTAAAAAACCAGAGTATAAATAGATTGATTTCGACTTGACCATTACAACGTAGCATTTATGTGGCTCAGGGAAAACGCTGTAGCGTTTTTTTTATATTTTGACAAAATCCGTATTCTTTACTAAACTAGTGATTAATTAAAAAAATTCTATCGTAGTCAATTTTTTGTCAAGCTTGAATCCCTTTCCATTCCATACTCGGTGAGCGCCTTCGCAAGTACTGAAATTTCGCGAACGTGCGAAAATTCCGAAAGCTTTGTACGAATCGATTGTATGGCCAGCTTCGTCACGTAGCACAACCGTTACAATGAATTAATGCATTATTAGTCTCTATTAAGAACTTGCAAATGAGCGTACTACATGTTCCAGTGTTCTTGAGGTGTGCGTAAAATTTCATTGTTTACCAAACAGTTGATTATGAGTACATGGTGGAGCGCTAGTCAAACATAAATGCTTGAAATCCTTGCCGTGAGCCCACATCACCCTAGACTTGGCGTGGCTTTAGGTTTCAGTGCTATTGGCTATTTCTCCCAAATAGCAGTGTCTAGTGAAATGACAGGCAAAGTGACCATAAATAATAGCGAGAAGAGTGCTTGCACATACCGCATTCCAAAAAGTTGACTGCCTCGACAGGCAATCGCTGCTTCATCAGCAGTGGCAGAAGCAGCCACTCTCCCACAAGTAATCATAGTGTCCACCCCACCTCAAACCGCAGAACGTTGTCAACGGTACACTAATGCACGCCCCACCATACTTCATGCCCCGTGCCGCGTGCTATGGATGACGCCATCGTCTCGTAACGTCTCGGGTTCGCTCAGCTGTACGGAAGTCATCCTCATAGCTCAGTCACGGAGGTTGTATTTAAATATTTATGGCCTTACGATGGCATGCTGACGAAAGTCGTGGTGTTGATGGCGATGATGAGATGCTCTGCTGCTCTCGCTCTTGAGCCTGCTAGCATGGTTTCCTTTTTCAAAATGGCTGTGACGCAGGCAGAGGATGGTCACTTTGAGATTCGTTCGACATAGTCGACATGAAGAGAATATCGATGAGCGATCGAGGTGTCGAATGCTAGACGTCGGTTACGGCCGCTTGTTGCCACCGAGCTCGAATGGTGTTGATGTATTACTATAATCATTGCCAACCTCGCGAGATGAGTTCTCGTATACATCAAAGTAGGATGTAATGAGGACGGAAAAGAGAAGGCGGTGGGGTACCAATCTCGTCGAAGCGTTTAAGACTTATGTACCTAGCGAAAAGAGGCTATTCTAACCATACACTAAAGCAGGCGCATGATTTATGAATTGGCAGAGCTCAGAGCGTGATCGTAGGCTAGAGTAAGGTGACCAAATCTGGTGGACGGTTTTCAAGAGCAAGGCGTGCCCAAATCGAACGCTATTCGCCAGAAAAGGGAGTTTACTCGTGACGCATCACGAAGTAGTTAATCGGCCTATTTAAATTGCTAAATAGCATAGTAGTAAGCCCGTATTATCAGACGAAAGAATATCTACGGAATTATAAATGCTGGTTTATGATGATAGTACGTAAAGAACTCTATATTTCCTTAAACTAGGTGAATGCATTTTTTGACTAGCTTGTGATAACAGGTTTATCTTTTTGTTCGCAATTCGCAGTCTAAAATTAAGATGACGCGCAGAACCTGAAATTAATATAGGGACGTCCAGCGTAAGCTATTTTCTAAGAGTATCGACTGGAAATGCACACTGCAACAATATAAATTCTTCAGAAAAACTGTTTTGATATTTCTGTTAAAGTTCAACTAGTTGGACATGGGATGATTCTCTAAGCTAGACGCTACCCAGATCTATACATTCTTAACAGTCACTTGCTTCATTAATCACAGTCTTTAAAGCTTGAAGACTGCGAAAAACTCGTCTATGCCTACCAATGCTGTGCGGATACGTTAGAGACATCCTTTTTGCTCCAAAAGTGCCGATCAGGGCAAGCGATAATTTGAAATACGAACGGGTAGAACCTCGAAGAAAAGTCCGCCTTCAATGACTATGCTTGGCCTCTGCTTCATGCGTACCATCACAACCCAACACGCACACACGTACAGTAAACTTCTGGAGCCGTCAGCATTTTCTTTTTTCCTGATTATATTATCATCGCAATGGACGCGGATATATATTTTATTCGAGCAGCTTCTGGTATCCCTTTCAGTACTACTCGTGTGGACACTGTCAGCCATGGCCATTTCGCGGGTATTCCGGGCACGTTCGAAGTCTCCAAAAAGGCCAACCCAACTCACCGGATCGAAGCCTCAGCCGCAGTCGGCGTCCGAGCCAATGGAAGCAGTCAGGGTCTCCAGGAAACACGTACACACACATGCACACACCCATACACACACACAACGCAATACGCAACGACTCGGCCGTCTACACTGACACATATATGCTATCTACTGATTGAGGCGTTGGAGCAAACTGTGTTATTGGCTAGTTCATGTTAGGTAATGTATAACACTACTAGTCTCGGATTTTTGCAATAGAATGACTTGCATAACTGTGCACTGCCGCTAGGAAATAGATTAACCTATCGTATATATAGCAAGCGTCTTCTTAACATTACAACATGTCAGCGTTATATAACGTTATAGATTTGACCAATTGTGAGGGCTGATCTGCCCGTTGTACCGCTCTAAGGCATGAAGTTACGCGTAGAAATGTGTGAATAACTGAGTTTGGTGTAGTTCCGAGTGCATTTTTTAGAACTATGCCGCTTTTAGACTTACTTTTTATTTTTCATGTACAATTATATATTATTTAACCTTAGTTTCAGATGCCAGCACTACATATAATCCAATTTCTCTTCTGTAAGACCGCTAAACGCTTATAAGCAGCTTCCTCTGTGGTTTTCAAGCCCTAAATCTTTAAGCCTAAAGGCGCATTCAAACTCGCATTATTATCCAAACTCACATTTCGTATATGGTTTATCAGAAAATCTGCTACGCGAAAACCTCAATTCCTAAATAAGATATATTAACGCTATGGAGTTATCGTTACAAATTCTGTCGCAATAGCAAACGTATAAGAACGGCCGTGGTAGTCTTGTGGATTTCTTGATTGAAGTCTATGGGGAGAACCCACTCTCTAGCAATAATCTACTGAAAGGAAGTCACCAATCAACTGTGCCCAAAACACGCGGCACGTACCGCTTTGTTATTCAAATCGAGTCTTGATAAACGACAGACCCCATGAGGGTTACAACAGGCGTAGGCAATGAGCAAGAGGATGTAAAAAAAATGTTTTAGGGCTTCGTGCGATTGGAAATAATACAAGTATTCGTATTGACGAATTTGAGACGATTTGGCCCACACAGAAAGTAGGTGGAAGTCAACGCTTGTTTCAATGGAGATACCCTTGAACAGCGGTGATTGATAGGTCTCGCAGTGATTGCTGGTTCTACAAAGTGCCAGTCAAAGGGTAAATATGCTAGTCGCATGAGTAAGAAGACTGTATCGCTATTTGTGAACCATGTACAGTCCCCGGTATTACTTTTGCATTCCTTTATAAAAGTGACCTTATGAATGTAAAAATCGGACAACGAGATCGTACATCCAAATGTCTTTCAGTTCAAATGCGTTCTGATTGTTTTAGACCCCTTGGCTGAATGGACCCATTGCAGGTGTGTATTCTAAACGCTTGGGGAAACACTCATCCTTGACGCATGGGCAATCGTAGGTAACGCATAATATTTGTATGCTTAATTATGTGTACTTTAAGTGCTTCAGGCAAGAATGATCGAGGCTAATAAAAGGACAAGGACTCCTAAAGGATGGTTTCCTTCAGACTCTTGTGCTTTTTAGGATCTATAATAGCTACCTAGTCGTATACAACAAATATTAGGTTGAAAAGAACGAATCGCAAAATTTTTCTGAAAATATTTCCACAGAAGAATCGAGCTAATCAATGTTTTTATTTCAAAAAACAGTTTTCATTGGTGCTGCGTCAGGAATGTACAGAAGATCCCGCACAGGTTCCCAGCCAAGGCTTACAATTTTTTGTAGGCCGAGAAAACTAACAAAGTTAATGAAATATTTGTAATTAATTTGCTTCCAACTTCATATGATGTCTCAGAAAGTAACCATTCTGTACAAATTGGTTCTTAGTCTCTTAATTAAATACGTAACAGGTTTACAGGACCGTTTATTTTTATAGAGGGGGTTATCAATCATAATACAATGTCGGGTTACAAAACCTGCATCTACTTGTTCATTATGTTATTACTTTTTGTTTGCCTGTGGTCTTCACGTCATTTTTAGGACAATACAGCTTGATTTTAACCGTTGCTGTTATATTCGGTTAAGCTACCTTATATGAAGAACTTGGCGAAAAAGACATTCTGCTTCATTTGTTTTCAATACTGATTCTTTAGCCAAGCTGTTCCATCTCAATTAAGTCTATAGTGTTTATAAATTATTTCTGTTCTTTGATTCAGATTCCAATCCGCGCAATTATTTCCACTAATCGTGCTTGCAAAACTACTTACGTCAATTAAATGATTGAAGTACCATTCGATGAGTAATTTATGTGAAATGCACCGGTAACTCTTGAAATTATTCTTAAACATTCTGTAGAATGCCATACATTGTCGAGAATATCATAGATAATTCGTATTTACAGCTAATTTACGATATTTTGGCGAATGACCCTTTCCAAAAAGGCAGCGCCTCGTTCAACAGCAAAAAGGGTGACAGCGACTTAAAGCCACCCCATGACACACAACAGCTCTTTGATCTCTTATGTTTCCGAATTCGAGTCTTTCCCCAGATCACTCATTTGCAAAGAGGTTATCATATGTCCTATAGATTAACCATAATTATAAATTCTATTTCAGACCTTTTTGCTTTCTTAACTCGTCATCTGTCGAGTCTCATGGGATTCAGGCTTCTCTAGAAAAATACTTCGATGTTCATAATGTACACTGAGCCTGATTAAGTTTTTTGTATTTCTGAGGTTTCCTAGTGAAGTAAGTGACGATCATGTTTGACGCTATTCTATAGCCAGTAAAAATGGCCTAAACCCCTTCTTTGTCACTATCAATTTTCTTTCAATCTATGTATGTTCCGATCTATGATTTATGCCGGCTGGTGGGTCCCATCTTTTGCAGATGGCGTTTCCTATCCAGGTAAGGTAATCCAGAATTAATACATACAGCACAGTACAATGAAGCGGAAGATTCCAACATAGCCATAGCCGCCCGCCCGCAGAAAAGGAGCAGAAAGATTGTGCAAGAGGTCGATAGAAGACAGGTTATGTAGGCCCCCTGGGAAAAATAAGGCTACCGACCGGGTATAAACGCAACTTCCTGTATGGCCTATACCTGCCCGTTTTTAGAGGTTGAGGATGGTGTCAACGGATTTCCATGAATCTGCTAGGCATGTTTGTATTTTTAGATGCAATTAATTCGCTCGAATTGCACAAACAATGTTTTTACCACCTCGCGACAAGTAGCAGATAGAAGTGGTCTATGTGAAAACGCTAGTTGGTCCACCGAGGCTTGGCAGAGTTACACAAGGCAATATTCTTATTGCCTTGTGTATTCACAAATATTGAAGCGCAGCCTCCAATTGAAAGACCGATGCCAGCATTGTCTAAATGTGTATCATTAGTGGCATATGTGATATCTGATATTTCAGTTACGATTTTCTGTGTGCGATCCGAAGAATACGAAATGGAAATTATTGAGCAAGCACAATTAAAATTCTGGCACAGTAGCGCTTTCATCTAACTCCAACGGGGTGTAATATCTAATTAAGAAAGACATTAATGATAGCTTGCTCTACAACCTAAACCTTATATCATAGGGCTTTGCTATGAATATGTTGCTCTTTTAAGTAAACGGTGTTTCAGAAGTATAACATATTAATGCGTTGTTGGTAGTGAAATATTTCTACTTTGTGGCGCGGTCTCTGGGTATCTTTACTCTTGTATAATAAGCACTCTCGTATGAAGTTATACAAAGAATTGACACGCTGCATTCCTTCAAGGCGATTCTGAGATATGAGTTGAAAATTGCGTGAGTTCAACAGTAATTTTTTTGTGGTCCCCGAAGTACGATTTTAGGCTCTTTTCTACTTCATTGCTTTCATTATCTAAAAACCTTTCCTAGACCGATAACCGATATGAAGTGACCCATCAAGTAGTTGTTAAGGGTAAAACCCCAACGTGAGAATTTTACGTGATGACGAATTTTTTAACATTAAACTAACGATTTTTGGTAAAGCCTCAACTCCCTATCAATGTATTCTGATGACTAGAGAATGTCAGGCGGCAACATTTTTTATCTATTTAAATTCGAATGCAGTAAACCTGACCGAATACAATAAACCTAAAAATATGCTAGGTATCGGGGCAGTGTTTTCAAAGCATTGCTAAGTGCTTTGCGAATATAATGACGATACTAAAAAGACATTTGGTGCAAGCTCCTTCTTTTTTAATATTGAGCCCAAATGTTCGTCTTTATGCTTATCGAGTAGTTCGGGTTACTCGTTCGCCGAAGGTTTTTGTGGAAGTGTACCCTTTGCGGTTGAAACCACGTTCACACTCTTTTGTTGAATCGCCTGAAGGCATTCGACAACATATCGCAAAGAACGAATCGCTCATGTTTGTGGGGATCCAAAATGAGGCGTTTACTTTTTTGAGAGTCTTCAAGATAATACTTTTGGGGGCAAAATTGGAGAGAAACATGAATAGCGTCGAAGCATAATAGGTCACCATACCACCTACAGCTACTGATAGGTTTCTGGTTAATGTAGATACATAAGACGACGAATACTGCCATAGTTTCTGTAAAGTTAAGCATGTCGTGGACAAAACTGCTTTTAAAGGTTATTGATTTGTCCTTCATAATTATCTTAGCTTTACTTAAATTTCATCGAAACCCTTTTTTTTTATAATAGAGTGAAATTGATACTATGAAGATTCATACTATGAAGAAAAGGCAACTAATATGTTGCCAGTTCAACCTTTGAGGACGATCGCATTCTGTAAATAAAAGCATTGGATCAATTGGTCAACGGTTAGATAGCAAACTGGATTATATAGATCTTATCACTTCACATAGTAAATATCAGTTCGTAAACTCACAGGCTTATTATTGTATAAACCGCTCTACGTAGCGATATTCACCGAAATCTGACATTTGTCGCATTATTTAGAGCACAAACAACAAATATTCACTTTGTGCTTCAATATACTAAAAATAATGTGTAATCAGATGGGTAAATTGTAATAGTAAATATGATTGAATGTGAAAATTTTGTCGTAAGTTCGAATTGTACTAGGTATTTTTTGTAGACTATTTTAATACGGGAGTTTTTCATGGTCAGACCTTTACAACCTTACAAGCAAACCAACCATCTGAAAAAGACAGCTTCCGAAATGGTTCTTAAGATTTTTCATCTTGCCTCTGTGATGCTTCATTATAGTCTCTGAATGATAACCTATTCACCAGGCACAAATCTGAGGACTAGGTTCGAATGGAGCGTCTTAGAAAATTTTTGTCCAAGGCCGTTTCTAAATGCATCGTCAGTAATTATTCGAGGTGAGTAGTTCATATAACAATTTCGGTGTAAGTTGTCACCGCGTGATTAGAAACGTTCAAGAATTACACTAGCCATTTCAACGTTTATTTTCTTTAAAAACATTAGTAATAATAATAATGAATATTGAGATACCACAATATATAAAGGAATTGTTGTTGAGAATTGATGATACTTATAGACTTCTGGAAGCTTTTGCAAGTGAAGGAACTCTATTTTTGCAGCTTATCGTGCTTCACCTTTTTCTTAAATCCTCTTATTCTTAAGTTTAACAGCGAGATCATTCCTGACATCTGAATAGCCTTAAGCATAGACCATAGCTGTAAGGTTTTTTCGCACTCACTGTGACTAATCGTAGGCTACATCAGACTATTGAACGTAGTTACCTTAGTAACCGTTTTGTTTTAGCAAGGATTATTTGTGGTGACCTACAGATTCCCACTGTAATTTGAATAAAATTGCGAAATTGTTACTCGGTTGCATTGAAATACGCTTATGTAAATAACGAGAATTCGCTCGATTTTTTTGAAAAATAAGGTCTGTAGAATACTAGATTCCATTAAACATCACTGTTTCGAACAAAAGGCAAAATGCTGTGAGCAACAAGGCTGGCTTGCTGGCAGATTACAAACCTAAAACATTTTCGCCAATGAAAGGGATATTGGCTAAATGCAACTTTTCTGCGTTTTGATATTCAAAGTCCTGAGGATGCTTTGCAATGTGATATGCTTGTTTACAGTTTACAGTTTATAAAGCGTTTGCAGCATTGTCTGACGATATGGAATTAATTGCTGCAAAATATGTTATAGATTATAAATAATGTAGTAGGTCCTTTTCTTTTTGTATTTACTGGTGTCTGCGTACATTGGTGGACCCTCTAAGAGGCTTCGTGAGCAGAGGATAATTTCATTACGCTCCGCGTATGGATTTAGTTCTCAGAACTTTGCCAACAGTCCGCAAATGAACCACAATAACCATTGTTATTGTTATAACATTGTATTAACTCTATTAAGGAAGCTAGCGAAAACTTTGTTAATTGCAGCTGGCTTGCAGACGTCTCAAATGGTTACGTTCTGCCTTTCGGGTACCCCGCAGCATGGCAACGGACTTCCAGGTTGCAAAAAACTTCGGTACATTAGTCATATCTAATAAATCGGGTTGAGCATGCGCGCAGTAATTCATTTAGAATTTGAAAAAAGGAATTGAATTTTCTGTCAAGGCACGCATACGCACATGTCCCAGAAACAGCAAACCTAAACGGCTTGTTAAGTTATCCTTATGCAACAAATTTTATGGGATTGTATAAATACTCGATTACAAATTCTCGCCATAAGTTTAATCTTCGGACTGACTTCCTGTCTCGTCAATGCTCTTTATGGTAAGCCTTAAGAAAATGACCTTAGGTAATGCCATATAAGTAACAGGTAGAGGAAGTCGCGCATACCAGTTTATGAATAGCTCTATAGATTTAATTAATTGAGGAAAGACTGTATTAGTTATTTTATTACTGAAGCTCTATATAAATGGAACCGGTTCATTTTTGTATTCTATCTTTCCTTGATCGGCCGTATGGATAGAGGACCGCTCCATTTTGGCAGAGGTCCTTTTTTGAAACTAAATGTCCACCCAGTTCTGTTTTCTCGACCATTCTAATTCGATATTATATTTTTTCTATATTATATACATATGAATGTGTTAGAATAAACCACCTCATTAAGAACGAAAGCTATATGAATGCAGTAGAGCGCGAACATGTGGAACTCACGTCCCTTATGGTTCCAGCATGCCATGAAGACCTGCTACATTTCAATGACCGACTTCACAGAGTGTTGACGAAGGCAGCTGTAAGTCCGGAAAGCTCGTTCCGAGCAGTTAACCACCTCAGCCAAGCCTGGCAATTTTTAGTGAAACTGCGGAATAGCACTTCCTTTAGGGAACTTTACCCTCTAATTTAGCTGACGGTCTTGCAATATCATCTGGAAGGTCGACAGGCCGCTTTTACTAGGAAAGGTTGTAGAGTTGGCCGGTTCGAAGGCGGCACGAGAAGGTATACTATAGCTCCGTGCATACTTAAATGAGTAGTAGATTGTAGGGATCTAATGGACGTTATGCAGGGGGTTGTTCCACATGTAATATGCCAAGCACCTTATTCTTCATGTCACCTCGCTTGGCGACCTTTTGTGATCGTTGAAAGTTTACAAAAACAAAGAGAGTGAGAGAGACTTAGTATAGCTAGAAAGACTTAGACCCTAAGGAGTTTTTCAAAATAGGTGTATCCGGCTGTAGGATGTGGGAATTGAAGTTGCATTTGAAAACTTTTCGGATCAATTAAACTTTGCATTCGCCTACTGCCTCCTTCACCATTATGCAGTCGATTTGCTTTTTAAAGGTCTATTTAGCTCTGCTAAAAAAGATTAATTTTCACCCTTGTAAAAGCTTACGAAGGTCTCTGGAAAACATCATTACGCAGTCTTCTAATACGACACTATTTTTATGGAAATTAGCTCACCTTATACTCTTAGTCAGCTCACCAAAGAAACAATCATATATCCGCCAGTATATCCAAACCAATCAAGTTAGCTGCGTCAAGAGCTAAGGCACTGTTTATGCATTATGTAATCCTTTAATCCTCACATAGATAAAGACATTTCTTTATCGGTTTATTTTCCGTGACTCGTTCAGACTCTTAATATTCCTCATTATTACTACGTATTTAATATTGGAGCCTAGTTTAGCACAACACCCTACCTAGACGCTCTGACCAACATGGAAGACATTAAATGTGTTTATTTTGCAAACAACAGAACCACCTAGTCTTATCATTAAGTATTATGGTGTAAATTTGCACGCCTTTAAGTGTATACCTGAGTGTAAACGGCTTATTTAGGTCTTTAAAATGCTCTACGAAAGCGGCTACGAGAATGGGAAGAACCGCTTAAGCCGATTCAACTAAGGTCCTAATGCTTTTATGTGAAGTAAAACCTTCACTGCACTGTTGCTTAGCGAACAGGATGACGACAGGATGCAAACGATATTTGTGTGAATGTAATTGTGACTGCGCAAGTGGCGCAGAATAATGCACATGTCAGTAGCATTAAGTAATTTACTGCAATATTATACAAATGTGTGATAGCCCTTATGCAGCTCTTGCATTATTTGCCCCTCAAATCACCTTAAAATGAGAGTGTAGGTAAAATCGTAATAAATTTTTTGCTCGGGAACTCTAAACAAGGTTAAACGAAGAGGAATTTCATTTGTCGAGCGTTCGCGAAGCTTGACTTAGATTAACCGCTAGCAAGCCTAGATGACTCTTTCAAACCTACTCGCCCTACAGTAAATCTTTGAACGATGATACTACGGAGTTAAGAAAGCATGGAAATATAAACGCATTACTTTCGTATCCATATGTCGGCAACTGTGTAAGTCGCCATGCGATGTAATGGCGAAATAGCGTAGATGCAAAGCAGTGAAAACATAACGGACAGCTCAAAATGAGCATCCAGAAATGTGCTGCGGCTACGAGCCATCACGAAATGATATGCGCAAAAGGCGACGGAGCAAGAAAAATTCTAAGAAAATAGGCAAAGTTGAGAAAGCGGAGAAAGGGAGGAAACCAGCCGACAAGCGCCAGGTATAGAGGCGCGAAAAGTCCAGCGTTTTAAAGCTAGTGCTTATCCAAGGAGAAAGTTGCCTAGAGAAGCTGATCGTATAAAGGGATGCAAACGGCTTTGGAGTGAGCGAGTCAATTCCGGTCGTCAGCAGAAACTCAGCCGGAATTGCATGTGCATGTTCACACAGATGAGAGTGAGCTGAATTTGAGCTATGCTATTTGGCTAGTTCTCTAAAATAAAACTTGCTAGTCGTAGACAAGTACCTACACTATTGCTATATGGAACTTGGAAACGAATTTCCCGTTTTGAAGAAATTATCTCCTCGTAGAAATCTTTCAAACACGTGTGCCAAATATTCCATGTACAACCACAATGATTTGTCCAGCATGAATGAAGTTGATGACGATAGGCGCATATACATTTTAGTTAGCACAGAGAAGACGATTGCATGAATGGCCTCGGCAAGTGTACATTCGTGTGAAGGATATGGGGTAATACCTTACGGGTTGTCGGAAAGCTGAGCAAGCAGTGACTTTGTCAAACGTGCAACTACGAACGGTTTGCAAGGAGCGCTTTATATGTCAACGTACATATAGTAGGCTTTCTAGTCCTTAGTTAATTTGGTATAGGTGTTTAGTTTAAAGAGTGTACAATATGTGAGGAAGACACGTGGGGATTTTACTTACGGCTTGTACAATTGGTGTCTCTATTTCTATGATGTTTCACTTGACGTATGCATAAGGTAGCATCACATCATGATCTCCAATGTGGCCCGCAGAGAAATCCACCACAGCTGGGGCTACCACTGACCAGGATAAACTTTCTGAAATGGTAATGTGTTCTCCGAAATCCTCCACTGAGCTACTAACCGACATACCTCCGACCCAAAATAAGTTCTCTACAACATTCGGCCAACTCGTTTTACTGTTCTAGCCTCATAACTCTAATATTCTTCAAGAAACAGCTCTGTGGTTTGGCTTGGTTAATGTTTACAAGCGGCTAACTGAAGTTTCAGCTCAATTTCAAAAGTTGTCGTAATTTTTTACAGTAGGGGCTAATTGTGAACGCATAGGCGAACAGCGTAATGGATCGTACGCAGGCCTATGGCATACTTTTAGCCGATCGCCGTAACTAGCTTAATTGAAATAAAAGGAATCTGATATTATATCGAATAATAGCGGAAGTGTTTTAGGTTCGCAGTGGTGACTATTGAGTTTGCAAATTAAAATAGCCCCAGTGAGATTGAACTTAGTTATACACGGCTGAGTAGGGTTGCCATGCAGTCAATAAAAGCTATTCAGCTAGGTTTCTCATGAAAATCACGACACCACCTTGAACATACATATATGAGTGATGTAGTCAATATCATCAGTTTTACCGTACGATTACTATCAGACAGGTCGATCAATCCCGTTTGGAGAGCCTTGTAACTTATGTATATGAAATATTGTAATGTTTATTGATTTTCCGAATTGGTTAGGTACTGGAAATTGCTCTCAGTGTACCTATAAATATAAATCTTGAAAAACCAGAGATCCTTCGTCTCTTGTTATAGACTCTCCACTTAGGAATCACCAATATTCTTGATAGTGTTATCGTCTGTTAATGATTCCGGTACGTGTATATATATATATATATATAT
>MNPL01006449.1:0-20649 GCA_002081605.1 Tropilaelaps mercedesae | reverse complement strand
ATATATATATATATATATATATATATATATATATAGGTAGACAAGTATCTTCACCCAACATGTGTACGACGTACGGAGACAGGGAAAGCAGATGAGAACGGTACTACACATGACAGTGCTCAACTAGAGCATGATCTCGATTCCAGGATGTATTCGGATCCATTCTCTCACCGTCGAGCTGGATTTTAATCTCCTGTGTGCTCGTTACAAACGTCTCATTCGTCCTGTCCGCCGTCGCTCTATTCCACTTGACACAGCTGGTGGCCTTCAACCGTCATCTCTCCCTCGAGGTCGTCAAAATGTATTCGTTCAGCCCGGCCTCAATCTTCTTCTCATCGTGCTACACCGAATCGCTGTTTGCTTTCGTAACGTTTTCAGGCCTCTACCTTCTTGAGCGGGATTTTGACACATTGGCGACGATTATGTTCGCCATGGGCAGCATCACTCGTTCAAATTCGACCCTTATTCCGATTTTCTACTTGCACAAAGCGTGGAGCAGATACCGGCGAGGCAGGTATGCGTTTGGGCTATTGATTCGCGCAGGGTTAGCATGCGTTGGAAACCTCATCGTTCAGGTATACTTTTGGGACAGCTTTTGTTTCCCTCATCGACGAGTCAAACAACCGAAAGAAGTTGCCCTATATGCTGCCGAGATGGGCTACAAACCAATTGGTGGTAACGCCTCCGAGTGGTGTTTCTATCACCTGCCTTTCTCGTACAGCTTCGTACAGGCGAAATACTGGAACGTGGGCCTGTTCAATTACTGGCAGCTGAAGCAGATACCGAACTTCCTACTGGCGGCGCCCATCATCTTCCTCCTCGTTAGATTTTGCTGGCAGAATCGCCGGACGCTGCCGGTCTACTGTATTCATGCAGGCATCCTTGGAGCTGTTTGCCTGTTTGTAGCTAACGTCCAAGTGGCCACACGTATCCTCGTGAGTGCAACGCCTGTCCCGCTATGGGCGGCCGTTGAATCCAAAGAGACTAACTGCATCTGGGTTTACTTCCTTCTCTACTTTTTCGGAGGGATATACTTGCATTCCAACTTTTTCCCATGGACATAATTGATCTATTATGGACATGGGATCCCTTTTGGGACAAGATCTTGTGCGAGTACGAGCTAGCTTAGCGCGAGAAGATACAAAACAACTGCCAGTGATTTGGTATAAGAAATACAGTCGGCACCGTCCAGTGAGGTGGCTTGCATTTAAATTAGTCGACGAAATTGCCGACCTAGCCTTAGAGGTATGGTCAAATCAACGGTATCGTAAAGTTGAAGGTACGCGTACACCGAATTCGTACGAACATACCGGGATAACCATCAAGATTTCTATTGCATTTGGTCACTCTTGAAGTCAGGACTTGAAGCCGGCGGGATCGTTTGAGCATTGTTCTGGCGTCAATTAGGCATGCGTGTATATTGGTCATACGCAAGTACGTGTTGATACCTTACTAGCTAGGTAGGCTTGTTAAGCCTCAAATTCGCCCGTCGTAAACCATAGAAGAATGGCTAGAACCAATGTCATTGGCCTAAAAAATGTTCTTTCTGTAAACGCACGTAGAGGTCGTCAACTCGACACACGGTAAAACTGTCCTCTACCCAGCTGGAAGGACAGTGCCGTATTGCAATTCAGCAGCTTGTAATACTGGCCCCACCTGATATTACATGTCGGCGAATCTACGAGTACCATTCAGAGGAGAAGGTTGGTGCTACAAGAATGCTTATCTGTGTTGCATTGTTTATCTGCTAGTCAATGATCCTGTTGGGATCGTCAATAAAATACGTCAGCGTTACAGCAGTAGATTTTAAATGCTAGTGAGCGTCTCTCTCAATTCATTTCTTAAGATCAGTAACCTAGCGGGCTACTTAACAACGGCAAATGCCTTTTGTAACTGAACGTTACTCACATCGACAGTATAATGTTAAAAACTTATATTCCTCATTAGCACGTCTGTTTGTAATGAATCAGTGCAGTCCGAGTTCCGCATTGCCGTTCGCAAATCAAAGTCATGTTTACATCATTTTTGCAGATTTGTTGTAATATTAGTTCCCACGTTTTCTTCAGTTTCCACTTTCTAATAATGAAGTAGCAATGCAGTTAAAGCAGCGGCAGCTCTTTTTTAACGACGTTTTCCTAAAATTTATCAATGAATCGCTTAGTGCGCGCAATACGCTTTTTGCTTTCAGTAAAAGTGTCCTATATGCTATTGTAGATGATGAGTGTTTGAAAAGGGACAAGACTTACTGACTACCTGCAATATATACTGTTATGGCAATCATTGCAGAGAATTTTTTGTCAACCTCGGTTATATTTACTTCGAATATACTTGCGGAGTTCTTGCGATATTAGTTCCCATATTCTATATGACTCCACTTTTCCTCTCCGGTTTTTTTTATGGTGGGACAGCACCATTTGTAATAAACATTTTTATAATGTTCATTGATCTCCTTGCTCGGACCATTGATGTCTTACTACCCTATTGTAGTAATTAATTCTCGTGTTTCATGGCATAAAAAATGTAACCAACTAGAACCATTTGTACAGCCAACAGAGGTAAGACCGAAAAAAGGACGACACAGATTAGCTGCTATGTTTGATTTATTTACAAACAAGAGTGTGACGATCGTTATTCATTCGCATTTTCGTGAAGTGGAAACTCTGACAAACCCCGACAGGCTGGATGACGGCTCCCGGAGGAGAAGAGGTATGAACGAAAAAACATACAACCCGGACAGATGCAAGCCAACGTCTAAACCTTACTTACGGTGACTTTTCACAAATAAAAACGTCATCCACACAAGTACACACACGCAGACATACACACATACACAAGGATATAAACAGAAAGAGAGAGAGAAAGTCGACAATGAAAATTATGTATTATTGTATATACTCGTAACAATGGAAATACAGATAAGCTTCATCCTATTCATGGCATGATAAAACAAATAAATAGAGCGACAAAAATGACGACCCGTCGCCAAAATCAAGCACAACAACACAGATCAGCGACGTGTTTGTCTTCATTTGTTTCTATCTACCTTTCGTTCTTATTGATTTCTAGCATTGTTGGTGCATTCGTAATAATAATAATAATAAGAAGAATAATTAATACAACCATAATCGTAATCATGATGAACGTAACACAATAATAACATTAATAATATTAATATGGAAAAGCGAGGGAAGAAGAATAATGTAGTAAAAAGGGCAACCGTTTCTTTGTCTGCTTTCCCTGCTCCTAAGCGCCCCGAAAAGCTAAATAAGAAACCAAAAAAAATTGTCGGGTATAGAGATCACGATATGCTCAACTGCTGCTGGACTCCGGATGTACTCACACCGGCTCTCCATGAGCTTTTCCTTCGCTCAGTGATTATTATTATCGTCATTTACGTCATATAAATTGGCGCTGGTTTGCCACGTAGCTTGGTTGGTGAACTCGTTAATAATGTCGATTCCTTATCCGAATGACTTCGTCTACATAACATAATGGCCTGTCGCTCAATACATCTTCGCCTGCATCCAAAAGTTAAAAAGCAAAACATACTGAAGTAACACTGCCACGGTCCTCCTATCCCGCAATCTCTTTTCATAGTACCATAGTAATCGACTTTATAACGTTTTATAGCATTTCATCGATAGATGATTGCCGGCCGCTCATATGCGTTTTTGTGCTACATGAAACCATGTACTTTACCCACATAGTATTCATTTTTGTTGGACCTTGGAGCGCGGAAGGCAAATCAGCAAGGTTTTCGTTTATCTCATAAGAAAAAGGCATACAATGAACTGTGATAATTTCTGTTTCGTAAGAGTAAGGAGAACAGCCATCGAACTATGGATGAACATACGAAATGGTGACACCGATGAAGGAAAAATTGCGTACTAGAGGTGCCTATTATATTTTTTGTAGTCGACAAATCAATGGCCAGGTATAACCACGTCTCGTTGAATACGATTTTTCCCGGTACGTTGAAGCTGCTGCTGGTGAAGAGGGTATAATATACATGTTTCTTTTTGTAGCATGTACACTGGGGAGAGATGGGAATACTAGAATCCGTTGTCTTGCTTAGTTGTCGCCACGTCACTTTGAACCTAAACCACAACCTGAGATCTTCGCCTTGCGCACACTGGAGACCTGCAGAGAGCTCGGTTGTTCTTCGCATACAGATAAACACAGAAAATAACCAAACAGCACGAAAAGGACTTAGGTAATGTTTTCTAATAATCATTGCATTTCCTCTTTCCGTTCGCCCAAACAGCGTCCGTTTAGTATTTACTCTCAGATATACAGACAGATCGCTTATGTGACGACCAGCATAGACTATAAAATTACAGTAATTCTCAGGTTCACCTAACTGGCCGGATGACATCAAGAAAATAATAGCCAACTAACTAAATGTATATGGTCCACAGCGAGTAGTGTACACAGTATATGTCGTAGGAAACTACTACGGTGATGTAAATTTAGAAAAATCGTCGACAGAATCGACCAACTTATCAATTTCGCTAAAACACCCCCAGCGAAGCCACTTCGTTATGGATAAATTTACTAGTGTTTAATTCAGTTTATTCGTCATGTTTTGTTTAGTACGAGTTGAGCTGTTCGCCAGAGAGCCAAGGTGTAGAAACAACAGTTTGCGTACTGTGACAAAGTAGGGTTAAAGATTTACAGAACTTCTATTTGTTAGAGAATGCCATATTTACGGCATTGCCATCAATGTATTTCTTGCGCTATGTCGGTTTCTAGCAATTTCCAAGGCTCTGCCTTACTTCACGAGAATTTTGAATAGCTTTTGAAACGCTACGCCAGTTATTTCAAGAAACATTTCGCCAGTTAAGACCCAATTAATGTAGGTAGATCCGCTGGGGGAGTCTAATTGGCTTTTGCCCGGCTAAACGAAATGACAAAGTTCGAGTTACGAGGTCGGTATCGGGTAAGGGCTCTGGGCTATACGGGCTATACACATTAGAGTTCCCTTCCGTCGCCGCCTACTCAGCGTAGTTTCACAAATTCATTCACTTCCTCTCTATCAAGTGCGCTCGCCTTCCGCGTAAACTCGTGTCCTCATTTTCCCTCTTCGCTTGTATATAGATTTACTTCACGCATCACCATAATCTTATCATTAGCATCCATTACAATTCGTATTATCAATTATCATTAATTGCTTAGCTTTACAGGATCTCTAGCTCTTCTCTGCCGTTTTTCCCGTCATCACGCGCTGCCGGCGTTGTCCCCGAAATCCGGGCATGTCCACTACTCCGGGGTGGTTCGTTCTCGTACACATACTCATAGCAAGCATTTCACGTTATACCATCTATTATCATCGCAGTGTTACTGTTGTCTGTACATAGCTCAGCTTCATCAGCATATCCCTTCCGTATCGAATATTGTCTCCTCATTTGTTATTCTCTTCTCGTCATTAATAATCTCCCTGTTACCCTATATTTTTACTTGCTCGGTGTCACATGTCGTTCGCGTCCTTGCGCTATCATTCCTTACTTCTACTCATTAATAATAATAATAATATTACTACTATTAGCTTCATTATTTTCTTCTCATAGCCCTGTCTTCCTCTACTGCAAATAGTATCGCAGCTGTTGTATTGTTCTGTACACCACTCCAGGATAGGGTCGCTGGCCCATTCCACCACCGATCCGACCCGTACAGCAGCATAGCTAGTTAGTTAGCCACGTCCGTCTTCTCCGTTCCTAGATGATAGTATAGCTGTGCCTGACTCATACCGCAGAACTTTTTTCCTCCGGCTCTCTCGTCGGGTCGAGGCTCATGCTCTGACGTGCTTCCGTGCGCGTGCCACGTATGCTCCACAGTCTGCGCTGAGCAACAGGTGTCGTAACATTCGTGACGAATCGACAGCCCACGACTCAGTCTTCAGCCCACTTTCGGAGCTGTTCGACGTCGTCTCCTGGTTTGCCGCTGCACACGATGAGCTCATATAGGTATGTACACTCTGCTGCAGCATTGAACGGATGGTTCGGAAGCGGAAGAGCGAGCGATAGTTGAACGCCGTCATATCGTACTGGGACACGCACACCCCCGCCATCCATGACACAACTTGAGCAACTTTGTTCACCCTTTCGCATCAGCAGTTCACACCAGCCGCCCACCCGGTCACTTCGCCCGCCAGCTTCACTTCACCACCATACGTGTCGTTCATCCATCATCATCACCATCAGCATCACGATAATTTCATCCACATCTTCCGTTGCGGAATTTTGTTCTGTTTATTACAGGAGGCGTTGTCCCATCGTGAAGCACTCGGGACACATGCCATAATGTACAGGAAAATACGTTGAGTGGACAGAGCCCCCTGTTCACGCTAGCTGCTGGTGTTAAACCGTCCCCTTCACGATTGCGGACATTGTTAAGGCGTCCGGCTACGACTATGTTCGGTTTGCTCTACCATCACTACCCCCTATGAGCGCAACCCTCTCTCCCATTCTCTCTTAGCTCTGAATCTCTCTAGAGAGAAGGGTGAACTTTTTGCAGAGGTGGGCTGTGACGATATTTAAGCATATACAGCAGCTTGGTTCAACTGGGGTTTCTCACTGAGGGACGTAGGGCTAATGGAAATTATTTAAGGCCCTTCGTTGTATTGGTGGCGTAGAGCTGCTGTTGGAAGTTGTGGAACTGAGCGGCGTAGTTGGGATCAGCGGTGGTGGGTCCGCCATAGAAAGGCTTATTCTGGCCTGGGCCGCCAGGACCACCAGGGCCCGGCGGCCCGTTAAAAGGACCGCCCATCGGACCGGGTCCAGGCTGTTGTTGCTGCTGGTCAGGGTAGTATTGCATTGGGCCACCAGGGTGTCCACTAGGTCCGCCTGGACCATTACCCATAGGCCCTCCAGGTCCTAAGGGGCCTCCGGGACCACCCTGAGGTCCGGGTCCACCTACTCCCATGGGGCCATTGCCCATGGGCATTCCAGAGCCGCCCATTGGTGGCCCGCCCGGGCCCATCGGACCCATTGCTCCACCCATTGGTCCACCGGGACCACCAGGCGGCATACCCTTCATGTTGTTCATATCCTGAGGTCGGGTATACCTGAAAGCCGGGTAGGGGCAGATTCAGAAGGGCGACATCATATTAATCGGATTTGCAAGGGCGCTTGCTCATACCACATGCAACGTATGATACGAAATGACGGCACAATTGTTGGCGTACGGTCTCACTGTATGTAAACAAAACTGTTATGTAAACTAAATTTCACTGCCATTTAGTTGTTCTTGTGTGAAGTAACTCTTCAGATATCCTATCCGTTTTAAGCTTGGAACCATTTTCGTGTAAATTTGAGCATTTTAAGTGCACAATGTTTAGCCTTTATTCTTATTTGATGAAACACATAACGTAAACGAATAGTTGCTACAATCACAACACCAAAAATGAAGCTGATGTCGGCTCTGGAATGAAATCTGGTACAACTGTTCAGTAGGTAGCAACAATTATCCAAACAAATGAACTCGAAGTTGTCCACAATCACACATCGTATGCGCTCTATGGTAATTCCTACCTTTGTAAGAAATCTAAGCTCGGTGGTCGTTGGTGTTGAGGATTGTGCATGGGTCCTCCTGGGTGCTGTCCTGGTCCCTGGCTCCTGGCGGGGAGGTACTGAATCGTGTTAGGCGCGTCGGGCCGTACTTGAACATTGGTGCGGCCCCGCGGACCTCCTGGAGGGCCTCCTGGGCCACCGGGACCCATAGGTCCCCCGTACGGCGACCCAACAGGCCCACTGGAAACAGGCGGACCTCCCATCCTTCCGCCAGGACCCGGCGACGGACCGCCCATTGGGCCTCCCGGGTGACTCATGCCGTTGCTGTCGAAGCCTTCTAACGACGCTAACCTGAAAAAATCAACGTATCCGATGATATGTCTTATGTATGCACATTCAGGAATTGGAGCACGAAATACAGTCCATAAGCAAAGCGAAATTTATAGTCTCGTGGAATGTGATAGCAACGAAAGTGATTATAATATTAGAATGGGGATAACGATAGTCTAAACAAAAACAATTACTAGCCGGACCAGCCTCCGAACACGGGTGAGCAAACTATTCGTAAGCACACTTTTGCCTGTTGATTGTCATAAGGGATTTGTCAAGATTAATCGACGTAGCTACAGACGAACTGCAGAACCATTAGTAGGTAGTACGTACGGGTCGTTAGGCATCATATTATCCTGCTGGGGTCCTCCTGGCCCTCCAGGCCCAACCTGCGGGGGCTGCGGACCGTCCATAGTGTTAAAACCGAGGTGCTGCGGGGAAGACATCATGCCACCGGGCATGTCAACCGGCGACATTGGGTTTCCTCCAGGGCCACCCTTTCCAGCTTTTCCCTGACCGACACCGGCAGGATTGAGATGCGGTGAAATGGGAGGCTGAGGGGGTAATTGGGGTGACGTCGATGGTTTGAAACCTCCCATAGGCCCTCCCATCTGCGAAGGGTCTGGAGACGGACCGCCTGGTCCTCCCGGACCCCCTAAGGGACCCCCGTACGGACTGTGAGGATGACCCATCATTGCAGGACTCATAGGCCGCGGTTGATCCGGTGGCCTGCAACACAAAATCGTGACCGCAACACGAAATTGCGACCACAACACAGTTATAGATCAATCAGTTTATAGCCTGTTTCCCGCATGCATTACATGCTGTTCATTTAATTAAACAAAACCTTTGGCAGTTGATTACCGAGAAATCGCAATGAGCTATGCAGTCCTCTGCTTATTACGCCAAGGCTCTAGTTACGAAATGCTTACCGAAAATTGTATTGCGATCCCTGAGGAGGAGGCCCACCGGGTCCTGCCTGTCGATGATTGGGCGGAAATTGTCCACGGGGTCCCTTGGGGGCTCCCATTGGCGGGCCACCGCTAGGCCCATAAGGTCCACCTGGTCCCATGGTTGAACAAGGCCCTCCAGGGCCCATGGGGTGTGCGCCTGGCGGCATATTCGGATGGCCGGGGTGCTGCACATGCGGAGGCATCATACCGCGAGGGCCAGGTCCACCCGGCACACCTGGACCACCTGGACCGCCCGGGGGACCCCCTAATCCTCCGGGTCCACTTTGCTGCGAATGGCTCTCATTCAACTGAAGCATCTGGCGCATCTTTTGTAGCGTGGCCAGCTGCTCCTCACGATGCTGCCGCTGTTGCGGCGTGAGATTTTCGTCCGGAACTTTGACACTGGGCATACTCCGGCCGCCTGTTGGACCACAGCTCATCGGTCCCATTGGACCGGGACCACTCATCGGAGGTGGTCCCCCCATCGGGGAGGTGGCACCCATTGGCGCTCCAGGACCCATCGGATTCATGCCCCTCGGACCATTAGGTCCACCCGGTCCAAAGGGTGGCCCATTCGGCGACCCTTGGAACTGTCCAGGAGGGAAGTGGTTGTTCATGCAGCCGGCAGACTGGTTAGGCCCCAGACCATTGCCACCAGGGCCACTGATCCCCGGTCCCGGTGGACCCCAGCCTGGTCCGCCGGGACCCATCGTCAACATTGCCCGCCTCTGTTCGAGCATCCGTCTCGTGCCCGGCTGCGCACAATGGAATCCGACAATCGACGAGAAGTGGCCGGTGAGTACGGCCTCAGCCGCTTGATTAGCCATCACCGTTGTGAATACAAACGACTGAGCGGGCCCCTGAGGCGGACCTGGGGGCCCGTTGGACGGCGTCGTCTGGCTTCCTCCAGGGGTAGACGTGGACGGGTACTCTTGTTTATGAGGAATGCTCATTCCGCCCCAGGGAGGGTCGCTAACGGGGCCGCCGGGCCCCTCTGGACATGCCGAACCGGGCCGAGAACTCTCGAGCTTCGGCTCGACCTGTAATAGAATTACACGAAAAACCGACGAAATTATTTAGAGCCCGTAAAACGAAACCACTAAATAGTAACGAAAACAGGAAGAATTTCGGAAGGAAAAAACCTTTGTTCTGTTAGGATGGTTTCCGGTTGGAGTTATAAAACACATGATATCTAAAGGCAGATTGATAATCTCTAAACATTGAAATACAGTCTGGACTTTCTTCAAAAGAACAAACTGCATTTACTTTCAATAATATGATTTATGTAATACGATATGGCTAGTGTAACCGCCTTTAAAAAGCTCCTTTATAAAAACCCAACGAATGATACGATATGTTCATACAGCTAAACATTGATATCATCATATATAGCTTCTCAGTCGATTCTTACTACATCATTTGTCCAATCATCAATCAAATTCACTATTTACCTTCGTCGCCTGGTTAGGGTCGTTGCTAGCTCCTCCATTCGCAGCGGCGTCGAGCGCCTGGCCAAGGCTATCATTTAGACTAGGTGAAGCCTTGGCGTGAGGCGATGGACTCGGTTCTTTCGACCCGTTTGACGTCGTCCCCTTCTCGCATGGAACGTCGTTGGAGGCCGCCGCTGGGGGTTGTTCGCCTTCAACAGTGTTCTCCGTCCCGTTGCACTTCATACTGTTGGCCGGCCGAGCTACGAGTCCAACTCACACCATATGCCTGCCAGTTGTTTGGGTCGTCGGGAGGCGAACGTGGCCGCAAATGGGATTGCCCGCACTGCTAAGAACGTATCGTCGTCCACCGATCTTCAGCCATCTGAAAAACGTACGCCATTCCGAAAGACCTCAGATGAGGGACTCGTGTTCGGCAGTTAGTTGGTGACGACGGTTAGTCCAACCGTCAGATATATATATATATATATATTATTACATAGTTGGGAGACGTTCGCGAAAATGATTGCCTTGCTGCTTACTCCGTGCATACCAAATATTAGAATATAATTGTCGCCATGAAGTTAGAGTATATCTCGTTTAAGCTTGTTCACTTTCGTGTTCAACTTTCATGCATTCAAAATGGGTGGTGTATTACGGCAGCCTTTTTGCACAGAACATCCTATTCAATTCCATCGAACTTCTTGGCTATATTGGCAAAGAACCGGCAACGGTTTAGAGTTTAAATTTCACGCCTCAAATTCGCCCTTCGCGCAGAGTATAATTGCCTAAATGTTTGACTGAATTTGTGTAGAACGATATAATATCTTTCTTCACAACAAACAGTATATAAGCCCATTTGTAAAATGATTTTTCGAGACTAGCCTGGTGGCGTTTTCCATTACTGGTATTGTGGTGGTATTAAATAATATCGTACTTAATTTTTTTTAAATATGTTTCGTACAACAAACTTTCCATTGACTCTATGTACTCATTTACTAAGATTAACGAGTCTTTATATGTGTCTTTGCGTTAATACGTTTCAAGGCGAAATTCACTAGGAGATAGTGTCATTGCATGTCTAAGTATCAATTTTCGGCCCTTTTCTCTCCGTTAAACGTGGCCTATGTAAAATTGAACCTACTTTCGTCTTTGGACAGACAGGATCTCAGCCTAGAATAAGTTACAATTTAGTAGAAACTAACTAAAGAGTCAGGAGCAGTATCTATCTAATCTTGCTTGATATATCGCTAACCCAATGTGGCTCGACATAGTACTTTTCACCTCGTTTAATACCGAAAGGTCTGTTTTAGCGCGAGAGCAAATACGGAAGATGCTCGCCCACGTCAAGGACGCCGAATGGATGACAGAGCTTTAATAGCGCGCCATTTTCACGATGAACACCATCGTTCTATAGATGAATTTAACTCGGCATTCATCTCGCGTGTTGAAATCCCTTTTCTTTATGGTGCCGTTCGCAATATATAAAGCAGAATCGCGAACGTATTGTGATCTGTCAGTTCGGTCTGTCACGCCACAGCACTGTCTACAATATATTTCTTAGTGAGTCATATAACCACCGTTCTCCCACCCTCTTTCTCGACCATTCCACTAGAATGACCGATCTCTGGACACCTTTCACAAAACTGAAATAAACTTTACTCCGTCCGAGTGAGTGTGACCCCCTCGACGTCTGCAGCGCATTCATTAGGCGCGTCACAGACTCCGAGGAACTTCAATGCGTCAGCCGAGCAAGTTCGGTCAGTTCCTCAAGTGAAAGGACGATGCGATACGGCGTTGCTTATCAGCGCCGAGGGGGATGATGGGAAAAAAACTCGGCGTTGTTAATAGATCCACCGCATTACAACAGCCGTGCCGTTTCCCAATATCCGCCAGCGCCAGTGGGGCCCATTTTGGAACTTTTATTGATTCCCTGACGCCTCTGCCTGCCGGGGATCGATGCTGCGATGCAGTGGCCCTTCCTAGTACTCCCTGCCCCTCCCGTAGACCAAATTGATCTCGTTCCCTGACTGAACCTGCGCCTCACCGTCCGCCCGCCCTCTGTTCTCAAACCCCGCGATATTTATCGCGAAGGACTATCAGGCCGCTTCTCAGCTTTATATCCGACCGCGAATACCAGCACTACATTTAACCGTAACGGGTTTTCTGCGTCAACCGACGAACAGGGTCCAGCCACAAAGCTTTTCAGATTTGTATTCAATAGGCTGGCGGATCGACGCTAGCTGGAGGCGCCCAACGTCGAATCGATACAGCAGCCTTCATTACTGACGGGCAGACAACGCTTGTGAATTGCATGGCCTTACTCAGATTGGCAACGATATAGATCGGAGAACGCGTACATAAACGGACTCCTCTCGCACTTGCCTTGGGGGTGAGACCAGTTCGCACACGCCTATGCGTGATAGAGGCTGGAGAAGAATGTAGTCGCACCAGGTACGGCACAATGGGTGAGAGGTTACCTGTCCGGAGATGGAGGGAGAAGTAAAAAGGGAAAGACCGGTGTTCGGCTTAGTCAGGGTTGGCCCGTTCTCTAGGAGTCGCCGCCAACACTGCACTGTCGGTCTCGTTGGGACGAGTACGTCCGAAAGCAAATCGATGCCAGAGCAACGAGGGACGTTTTGGCGGGCGAGGCGCGCGCAAGCCACCAGCCGCCGTCAATGGGCGCAACAGAATCGAGAACTACAAAGCGGATTCAATAAAGACTTTACGGAGTTTTTCGGCTTCGCCCGATTAGGCGGAGATGGCCGACTATACAGGCTGAAGAAACCTCAAAAAAGAGCCTCTGCCCAGGTATCAGAGCAGAGATTCCCCCGTTACTGCCTGCCCCCTTCCCTAACTATAGTTCGCTATAGTCGAATAGGTCAGCTGATAAACAGCGAGAACAATTACCGCAACGAATTGACATCCAGCAGGGTCTAACGAGCTTTCAGACAGACAGACATACACACACACACAGACACACACAGACAGACACACTCGTTCACTACCGGCACACTTAGTACACCGAAGCGCTCGCACATTACACTGTCGCTTTGAAAATCCGAACTCGACTCAAGTGTGTGCAGATGAGCACGGCACGCACATTGGCTTAATCCCAGTGTTCAATTTGCACACAGAAACACGAGAAGGGACAACAAGTTGTAATCACAAACGAGTTGTCTGGACGAGTTTCAGCTCGTCGCGCCAGCGGATCGGCGCCGTGTTCAGTTGATTTCGTCAAGCACACAATCACGAAAAAGCACACCTCTGATATAGTCTGGCACCCCCCCTCCTTTTCTTCCACCCGCGGGCGACGGCTTGACCAACGGTAACTACCTGCTCAACGGAATTGGCCGGATTGTTATAGAGGGGACAGGACGGATGCAGCTCGTCTGGGCTGACCACGGGCCCGAACCGCAAGCGGATGGACAATCTGCAAGCACATACACACGGATCCGAACGACAAACGCACCGCGGCCGAAGCTGTCGAAGTCTGGTGTTTCCTGCTGCTGTATTTGCGGCTACTGCTGTAATGGCTGCGGCTGTTGAACGCTCTCACACGTGAGGTGCTCCGGCAGGGGTACTCTTGTTGCGTCCGAGCTGACTGTCTAACGAGTGGCGGCCGGGGGTGGCGGGGGCTGATGGACCTCTGCCTGGCCAGGGCACGGCTGGGGGGCTCGCGGCGGCGGGCTCTCTTGCTCGGTGCACGGTCGGCGCTCACCAGGACACAACAATATTTTGCTCCGCTCATGACAACGCCATATTTGCGTCTCCGCGACCAGGCGGCGGGTGGAGACAGAGCGCGGTTCCGCCAGACCAGCGCAATGAATACGGAGCAGCGATCTGGCAGCATAGGTCAATCAGCCCAGGGTTGAGGGACTGGCTGTCGCCACTTCTCACTGCTTAGAGGTTTGCCGTTCGAGCAGTTCCTGCTGCAGGCGCTGCGGCTGTCCCCTTCTCCTTCTTGTTCGCCTCGCGGCTTTCAGCTTGCAGCTCTCGTGCTCCTGCTACGGCGACTGCTGTATCATCCTTTCTCTCTACGTCTCTCTCTCTCTCTCTGCTCTCTACCTCTCTCTCTATCTCACTCTATCTAGCTCTTGTCTTCTCTCTGTATCACTCGACGTCACGCTGTTGGCCGCTCTGTCTCTGGCTGCTGCTGCTGTTGGTGGTGGTGGTGGTGCTGGCCTACGGCTTAGCACTGGCGAAGGACTCCGACGAGCGAAGGGCTGCTCCCGTGCTCCCCTTGAGGAGGAGACGTGGTTTGAAAGGGGCGCCGCGAACCGCTCTCACTTACCAACTCGAGTCTGTGCGGCCCTTATCTGTCTGACTCCGCTGCTGAAGCTGGCGATGCAGAAGACGATGATAGTCAACAATTGCACAGTCGCCACCACATACAGACACGCGCGCACAAACACCCAGATACGTAGGCCTGAATGTTTTGTAGAGGCAGCATGGCGTAGACAGTAAAACACCGTCAAAGTCGAGCTAGACGAAGACTTTGAGCGACTCACGGCGGAGGGCGGAGTTAGCGAATCAAACGGGCGGTGATCAAAAAACCCTCCGACGACAGCTACACCAACGAACCATGTCAACGAGGGCTGTTCAGTAGCATTACAAAAGACAACTAAAAGACGACCGATTGTGTCGGCCGACCACCGCTCGAGAGGTCGTGCCACAGCCAGGACAAACGGAGACAATGAAAGGTGAGCCAACGGACGGTCGAAATTCACGATCCATCCGCTTAGGCTGAGCAACACCTGAGCAGGCATCGGCTCAACAGCGCACGGATTGGATAGCCGATGACCACGGCGGACAGAAATGGTCAGGAAAATCCTCCGAGACCATTGAATAGACTTCACGGTCCAGCAGTCTGAAAGAGCGGTGCCGGCTCTTAGAGAAAGGAAGGAATAATGAAGAATACCATTTGACTATCCAACTAATTGGGTTGGATTGGAGCGTAGTCCAAAGAATGGTATATGCCATAAATGCAAAGAATTTCTTTCTATACACGAACTATCTGACAGATAGCTCATTCCAGTAATTTCAGTAAAGTAGTGAACTTGCTAATCCATTATAGTTTATTGACAAGTCGTAGTTATCTAGTTCGTTGAAATTAAGACCATTAACAAATGCGGGTGATAGGTACCACCGGCACATTCGTGTTTAATACAACTTTGACAATTAGCCACTTTCGATGGCTAGCAAGAGGATTTTATTCAGCTAGCTCTTATTTTGAATGCCGAAAAGTAGGTAGACCAAATCTCGTCTTTTGTATGGATCTAAACAATTTAAAAATATGGAAATATTTTCCAAGGCATTTCGCAAGGATATAAGTGCATATGTATGCGTACAAGACCAGATTAATTTACGCCGGATACAGTAAATTGGTCCAATGATATCATTTCAAAAATTATATTTCTATAATGAATCGATGCTGTAAATGCCCTCTTAATTGATCACTGTAGTAGCTTCTACTTGAACAGTAGGTTGTTTTTTCACATATCTCTCGGACGTAAGAAAAACAGCTGAAAAGACTATGGACATGAGTACGTTCGCATGCAACTGTGATCTAATTAGCTAGTCTAATAAATAAACATGCAATGATGATTCCATAAGATTCGACCTGAGGTCATTAGGGCACAACATGGAGCAGAGGACACATATTCCACATTCAGCTGCTAAAATAGCGAGCGAATGACACGATTGACTTAGAGCAACTGCTTTATAAGACAGTTTGTCTCATCAGTGATCGCATAACGACATATTTCGCTATATTAACAGGTAACTAAGTTTGTCCGATATCACTTTGCCTGATTGCATTTCTGTGTAGGGCTACAGGCACCACACGCCAGGGCTACGTTACCTGGCTTTTGCCTACAGTCAACTGCGCAGGGAGGTTATACTACAGCCGTTTTTCTACTGTGAAGGTTTCCTCTGATTTGAAAGAAACATTTAGCGGATTCGTTTATCCGGTTTTAGCTTTTATCCGGTCTGCTCATACAGCGGTCGGAGAATGCACCCCTCTATTTGTTATTGTGTCTGAAATTGTCCTTATGGTATACCGAAGTGATCCCCTGTGCCCGACCATGAAGCTTTGCCGTCATCGTCGGCCGTGACCAAGCCAAATTTGTCGATGTTGGTGTTATATTTACCGCCGGTGAGCAACTGGAGTGAAACTCGCTAAGACGAATGTCGTAGTAAAATTTATGTATGAACACGGAAGTCAACACAATATTCGTAGTACACGCGTTATGAGTTCACGACAAGCTTATTTTAGTACAATGGATTTAGCTACGATGATGAACGTACTCAAACTGGGCACCATTGCCCGTGACATAACTTTGCTATAATATATAATATCGATTTGTATAAGCCAATGAATGTGATTTGGGGAACACTTGTACAGCGCCCGAAAGGAAAAAGTCGATTGTGAGGTGAACTCTGGTAACCGAGATGGCCATTTCATTTGACCTGGTCTATTTACTCACTTATAAGACAGCTTGTGGCCGAAAAATGCACACAACGTTATGGCACAGTACGCGGATGTTTCCTTTTGTTAAAAATAGGAGCTGTCGTTGTCATGTTGTCTTCTAAGGTCTAGCAAAGTGACATCTCTCAGTATATTTAAGTAAATATCTTCTGTGACGACCTCATTAAATAAAATAGGCCAGACGAATCTCTACAACTAAATTCCACCCATACTGTAGCTCCCGGCCTGTTCGGTTGTTCTATATATATATATAGATAGATAAAGGCTCATCCAGAAGTTGGATGGACCCCGACCTCACGCCAACGCGGGCATGCCCCGGATTCTTGGGAGTTCTACGTTGGTCCGGAGACAAACACCCCTACCAAGTGCGTGGTTCGGTGAATAGAGCGAATTGGAGTGAATAGTTGTGGTGGGGTCGCGGTGCCCGAAAGTTGAAGGTGAGGCTCGTCAAATCACGTCATTTTATAATGTGCCAGTACTCTCTCTCTCGTGCTTCATTGACAAAATATTCGCACCATTGTAAATGACGGTTCGGGTCATCGGATTTCGACCAATGCATCTTCAGACCTAAACGGATATCATTATACAAATCAGAGATATTCGGAAGATATTCAGTTTGAAGGAAGTTCTGTGCCTTAAAGAACTGTGGATACTCTGTGAAAGTCTGCTTTACTTGTACTTCATTTTCGTCAGAAGTTACGACGACTGATCTACTATTTTCATATTATTATGGTTGTTTAGTTGTGACCGGGGTTTGAAAAATGGCGGTGTCGTAAAATTAGTTAAGAACCCTCCTCCATAGTATTGGTTAGTGGAGATGACTGATAGCGTGAAGGCTATTATTACGGTTAAGGTTTATTCGCGAGACGGCTTCACACGTTGTTTCTGCTATGCGTCTCACCTGAGGTAGTTGAGCTGCTAAATCTTCTGAATTTGTTCTCACTTTTACGTGTCATAGCAACACCTACATTTGTTTATGGGAATTTTCATTCGCCGGACGTTGATTGGCCATCTATTGGTGTTCATGATGGTTGATGGGAAGAAATTATATTTATAAGCTTTTGCATATCCAACGATTTCGTTTAACCGGTATTTAAGTAGGATAATTATCTAGGATGTTTGTAATGAAAGCGGTGTCAGAGGTTGAATTTTCGATTTTTTGCTTGCTTTACTTCCTACCCTTACCGTTAACCTATAGCAATTGAGGCATCTGTACGTTTGGATCACATAAGCAATCAAATGACGTTGATTCCCGATCGAGTTAGCTGTTAAATCGCCTGATATGCGGCAGGTTAGCAATTTTTACAAGAGTGATTAGGAAACAATAGAGGCGAATTTATTTCTTATAAATTGGATCCGGTACTCTAGCAATACGTTAATGCGGAATCTATGTTCAATCACCTGATTGAGTATCGTCTGAGTGAGTTGATGGTGTTTTTTACTCTCAATCGCCTCAGAAATCTCGTCACAACAAACTTTGTGACCATACCAATTCTCTAACAAAATTAGTAGATTCTGACCCCCTCTAACCTAAAATTTAGGCTTCACAAAGACTCGTACCGAGTTCCACAGAGTTATATGCTAATAAAGGAATACGGGATAGAAATGTAGTTGTCTTTATAAAACTTAAATGACACCTTCAGATTGGATGGTCTTGCCGAAGCATTCAGCCACCTCTTTGACTCGGCAGAACCTGTTGACCCAATTGGTCCAGCAAGAATAAAGCAATCCACATTCGCTGCTAAAGAGTTTATTCTAAAACGAGGGCGCAAAAATAGGGCTAAATGATAAAAATGACTTCAAGTCACTGTTGTAGATCCACCATCTATGAACTAGGAGAACAAAAGGGACGTGGAAGGAAAATTACAGCTACCACACGATCTAAAAGAGTGAATGTGCTACTTAATACCTACTTATAAAAATACAAGTGACTTAAAGAAAATAACTGCTGAAGTAACTATAACTAATAAATAATTAGCACCCGTAAAAAAATTTGCGTTATTGTCTTATTGATAGGGCCCTCAGTCGAGGCTCGGTCAGACGTCGTGTTCTTCTTCCTTTATTGAATAGAGACAATATTTTATTGTGAGAACGAAAATTGATGGGTGCATATATTCCCTGTATACGTAGGGGTGTAGATATGCCTGTGGTATAACATACAGACTGCCTTTGCACAGAAGGGCGTGATGTACTTCGTATACAAACCAAAAAATGTTAGTGCTTCCAGTACAGTTGGCTTCCGTCAGTCTGCATTTCCGGCACTCATCCAAGCATATCAATGAGCATTCATTCGGTGTGTGTTTTTGGTGTCAACGGCCATGAGACAACGGAAAATACGTCGCGGTTCCGCTTAATACTTTAAAGGCACTGACGAGGTTCAAAATTTAGAGCTTACCCACGGAATAGCCTCAGCGCAAATATCGTTCTATACTCGGTCCGGCTAGATCTTGATTCAATTCTGATTGGGAAAAAAACGTGACGAAGGGATACGCACTGTCGTAGTAAGAAGGCCTAAAAATTAAACACACGGCTGAACATATGCTCAATCTGCCAACGATGTTTGTACTATGCTCTATGTATAGAACAGACACGCTTGCTCTAGGCGTACCTTAGTCGATGCATCCTTTCTAGGACATTTGAACACAGTGCATTGTTTGGCACCTGAAACGCTACTGAAAACAGGTGCTCCTGGCACCTGAAAATTTTGTTTCCGAGAAGATTTCAGCCACACGGCAGCCACTTGATTATTCTAACGAGTATTGTAGATCGTAAAACAATAACCCTGTACGCTCACCCGTTAGCTCCAAAACGGCTTCCTACGTGATCCAATACTAGAAGGCCACCTTGTAACGTACTTGGTGCGTGTTGGGCATTGCTTCTCGGTGTAATATCGTCAAATTGTCTTTTTTGTAGCGGCTATATTCAATATCAATAGAGCAAACATCAGGGCGTGCTACGAATGTGGAAAGACTTTCACGCACTGTCGAGTAGAACCCAACGTGAGTTATCATGGCCTCGTGAGACAATCTAGTGACGATGCTGAAACGACAAGGGGAATA
This sequence comes from Tropilaelaps mercedesae, assembly GCA_002081605.1. NCBI lineage: Eukaryota > Metazoa > Arthropoda > Arachnida > Mesostigmata > Laelapidae > Tropilaelaps > Tropilaelaps mercedesae. The sequence continues at coordinate 882 of MNPL01006449.1, read as the reverse complement.
ATTCCGACGTCTACAGTTACAAATCACATTCACGTCGCAGCAATCGCCCATATAGCATCGTGAGATCGTGTTTGCCTAAACTGTGGAATGGGCTAAAAGGAGGTGTGACCGCAAACAAACACATGAACTGTCTTATGCCACAGCCTTCACCGCTTCGAAAAATCTGTCCACTAAATGCTAATTCGGAATGCTTTTCGCGAATCATCGAGGTGGATATCTCCTCAATCAGCTTCACTACTCGAGCCGTTAACCGGCCGATATGATTAGTTCCGCAGGCCAACATATCGAGCTAATTAATGTGACCAACAGAGACGGACGTCGGAAATTGTCAGCTGAACTGAACGTCGAATGTCGGGCAGAATTGCTCATAACCGACACCATTTCTCGATGACTTCGAGTTCGGTGCATTAAAAGTCAAGGCGAAAGGCAATTATTGATCGATGCGCGCATCACGCTATAAATTTCTTAACACGGTCGTGTTTGCGGGGCGGCTGTTTTCAAAACTGTTCGTTATGCAGGTTGTGACAAAACTTGTGCTTGGGATCTCTAGGGTGGCAGGAATAATTGTCACTTGTTAAAGCTATGATGCTTTTGCGTAGAGCTCAGATTCTACACTGTTGACTGGAATAAACGAAACGACTTGGTCGCTTCTTACACGTCGTACTTTTTAGGCGAGTTCTATGTACCTGTAAAAAACGCGAAAAGTGGTGCTGCGCCTAGAAAATAAAGACTCTCCAAGGGACTTCGTGTCGGATGGAAAGGTGTCTGAAGGAGTCATAGATACATATCCGCACGGTCAAATTACTGCTCTATATTAATTACGGGCGGATTAAAGCTTGCTAGTGATTTGAGAAAAACATATATATATATATATATATATAT